>QNQO01002192.1:0-143562 GCA_003290165.1 Berberis thunbergii | reverse complement strand
TTGATCTTTTTGGGAGCAGAATCTGCGGCATAGGTCATAGGATTCCTTGAAACAATTAATAAAAATTGTTGTTCCCGCACATAAAAGATCAAATGAAGGCTAGCTAGCCAAAGTTTTCCACAAGAAAGATCATGAATTTGCATGCAGTGCCCCCCACCATTGCTACAATTGATGTTGAATGAACACAAACTTTGTTGTAAAATATTTTCTTTTCATCCCTTGCTTGTTGAAACATCAGGAAGCCACCTTATTACTACCACATAATGAAGAAGGTGAAGACAGTGATATCAAAGTTAAAGAAGTGGAAACTCCAATATGCCACCTTGCCTGCAGGGGGAATTCATCATGAGGTGCTCAATGTTCCCAAAATCTCTACCCCGATCCATACCTTCCAATACATCAATCTAGTGGTTCCACATCTCTTTATTTGAGAAGCGCTGGTAAAAACAAATCTGTTGTAGGTGCCAATATTGATATATGAAAACCTCAGCAAACATACTCCATACTGGGGGCACCAATTTAATCAAACTATATTTCCATGAAGGTTCCTTGGTACATGTACATATATACCTTATTCCAAGTCTTCAAATCCCTAATGAGAAAATAAAGTTAGTGACAACCAACCAGCTATTTAGGACGATTAACATGTCAAATGAAAGTAGCCTACTGGGTTTTATAGCAACAGCATATATATTTGAAAAATCTATTTGGTAATTTAGTAATAATGATTAATTCATTATTATTTTGAACTGTAGAAGAAAAATGTGGATAATTTGCAAACTATATAATTCAGGTTTTAGTAATCACGCACACCACTTTTTTTTTATACATGCATGATTCCGTTTAATTTGCATATATATGATTCACAAACCATTTGCTAGAACTTGCTATATTATGTTTGAATGAAAAGGTACTCTCAAGCTTGGAACTGGATGTATCCAATGACTTTTAGCGGAATGAAGCACTAATCTGCGTATCTAATAAACGGATTCTCCTTTGCAGGTGGGGTGTGTGAAATGGATGCAGTGAGAACTAAAGAGAAACGATAAACGTCTTGGATTTCACAACGCATTATTCGGTATTGTGATTATCCAAAAAAAAAAAGTTTAGAAATCATTCCTTAAGTTAATTAGTTCAAATGAGACCGACTAGAAATGTGTTATGTGTTAGAATACGTTAACACATGCGAAAAGCACAGATTTGCTATTTTTATAAAAAAAGAAGAGAATACATGAAAGACTTAAACCATACAGAAATTGATATTGGGTCAGGATATTGGGCCAATTCTAGGCATGTTCCAACGACTTTCTCCAAAGGTGGACCGTGGGCTTCTCCCTTTATGTAACAAAGGCCATGTTACTACCCGGCCCAATGATCTTTAACTGGGCCCCATTAGTCCAACTTTCTTCAACTGGGGCCGTCTCAGATGACCTCATCCATGTTGTCTCCACTTTTGATCACTCCAGGCGCCTCCCCGCCCCGCCTATAGTGCATTCTCAGATACACGTATCTTCCCCGGCGTTTATTCATATTTTCACGGATGTGCTCCTCGGTATTATCGCCGGTTCATACGGTGGCCTTGGTTGAGGTGGCTACGGGGTCTACGACAGGCTCTGATAGTTTGAATTCTACAATCACCACAGCTTCTGCTGATTTGGTTATTATTGGGCCAACTCCCAGGCACAGTACTACATCTTCTTCTCGAAAAAAGAAGAAATTAGGCCTGAAAACCCACACTCAGGTAACTGATGCGTCTACTGAAACCTCGGGCATTGTCCCTCTTGGGGCGGTTCATAAAGAGACTGTTAAGGCGAGTAACGTAGAAAGAAATATTTCAATTTTTGTGTATTTGATTCATCCCACAATAGGGGTATATGTACAATAGGGTTTTTGTCTTACAAGAAACAATCTTACAGAATATAGAAACAATCACTACAAGAAAATGGCCATTTAGCGGCGGCTATTTAGTGATGGTCTCGAAAAACCGCCGCTAAATTCTTTATTTAACGACGGTTATTCAACCGTTGCAGAATATTGCTATTTAACGACAGTTATAATTAAATACGACGTTTTAAACCGTCGTTATAAATAAAACATCATTTCTTTAAAGCAAATGTGAAAACTCGCTCGCTCGTCCGATTATGAGCCCATCCATCCTAATTTCCTGTCCCTCCCCCATCTCTCAACCCCTTCACCATATCCTCTCCCCTCCCCAAACCCTAACTCCCCACCGATGACGATGAGTGAAATTGTCTCATCCAACGTTGTTTTGTTTACGAAGAGAAGCTCTGATGACGACCTCCCCTCCAACATTTCACTCAATCTTTTCTTCGATCGATAGATCAAATCCGCTTGAATCGATTCGTCTCATCGATGGAGTTCGTACTCGAACAAGGCAAGAGCCTCCACATGGATGTTGTTACTGCCAACCTGATGATTGGGATTTTGATCCTTTCTCTATGAGCATTGATGGAGATAAACTTCGAGCTGGAGCTGTGCCCTTGTGACTCCTTCGAGCCAGATCTGTGCCGAGGACGAGGGCTTCTCCCAACCGGTTGAGTCGAGTTGGATTTGTGCTTCGCAGCCCCTCCTTCTCTCACAGGGCCTCTCACCAATGTGGTACTTTTTGTTGATATACGTAAAAGATGCTGAAATGTTTGTAGGTCAAAGATGATTTTAGTACAAACTAACACAACCTGTTTGTTAGTTGGGATCAATTAAGACACCCTGCCAATTCCATATTTGTGAAACATTGGTCACAGATGGTTCACTCTTCACTTGCTCAAAGATACGAAAAGCTCTATAAAAAATGGTGTCAAATTCTTGAAGGTAAGTTTTCAACTATTTAAATTAACAACTGCTACCATCATTGTTACACTGAGGTCATTAGCTACATTTTAGGATGTTGCAGGCTTTCAACCACATAATAGCATCCTTCTTTCTTCCAGCCCTAAAGTATTGTTGGTTATATCAGTAAACACAACTCGCTCTAACTTTGGATATTGTTATGATTAGGGTACTCCAATAAAAACTTAGAAGCTGGTTCTGATGGACGCGTAGCTTCTGTCAGATTTGAAGATGGATCTAATGTAGAAGCTGACACGGTACTTCTAAATTTTCATATAAATATAAATATAATTTTAATTTTAATAAGATATGATTTTCATTTTACCTGAGTTCATTCTGAATTACCACTAATTTCAATTATCTCATTTAGTCAGTGAAACATGACACTTTTCCAAATGCAGATTTCTTGTCTGCAGTAGGGTAATAAACTGCTACATTTCAGTGATGTTAATTTTGCAGCAGATTTTAGATTGCAGCAATTAATTTGTTGAAACTGAGTAATGTAGCGGACTCTGTTTTAGATTTTAGATTTTATATATGCCAGTTACTTGAGTTTTATATATTTAAGAATAGTTTGTTCTTTGAAAGCTAATAATATATCAGGTCTTCGTTGTTGAATTCATACTAAAACTCCTCCAATTATTATTTTGAGTACTACCGAAATGGAGAAAGAAATAGTATTAGATGAGTTGTCCCCTAGAGGAATTCTAGAGGACTGCACAAGGAGCTTAGACTCCGAAACGGATAATTCCAAGACAAGCATTTCAGATTCTGAAGCTCAACCTAATCATAGAACTAAGTCTAACTGGAGTAGATTCTTCAGTTTATTGAAAGGTAGACCGATCAAGTGCTTGGCGAGCTTGCCTCCGAGCTTCCCTCCTGTTAGTGTTCGAAGTTTTTCTAAAAGAATTAGTAGAAGTGTGAGAGAGAACCCAGTCTCATCCCTTAGTCCACTTGAAGAAACTTGGAAGAACTTCACATTCTCTGAACTCCAAGCAGTAACAAAATCTTCAGCTCTGGTTCGTAATTTTTCTCCATAGTCCAATTCACTATACTATCCAGTTAGCATTTGAACTACTACCTTACATGCGTGCTAATTGTCTTTACAGAAAATTTGATTGGGCAAGGCGGATATGCTAGAGTTTACAAGGGATGCTTGCACGATGGGCAACTCGTAGCAATCAAAACGCTAACTCGTGGAACAACTGAAGAGAGGATAGCTGACTTCCCTGTCGGAGCTCGGGATTATAGTACATGTCAATCATCCTAATGCTGCAAAGTTGATAGGGTATGTGATAGAAGGAGGAATGCACCTAGTTCTTCAATTGTCTCCAAATGGGAGCTTGGGATCTCTACTTCATGGTTTGTTCGTCTCCAACTTGACTTGTTATTAATTCAAAGTTTTTAAGATCTTTTTCTTAGGTTCTCGAAATATGAAATTAGCATATCCTATATATATATATGTTTCTATAATCTATAATTATAATATACAACTTTCTATACTCCCCCTCAAGTTGGTGCATAGATGTCTATCATGCTCAACTTGTCCACTGAGCTGTCAAACACTTTATGAGATACCCTTTTAGTAAGAACATCAGCTAATTGTTCATCTGAGGTTACAAATGGAAAACGAATAACTTTCCTGTCAAAATTCTCTTTAATAAAATGGCGGTCAACCTCCACATGCTTTGTTCGATCATGCTGAACTGGATTATGTGCAATCTGAATGGCAGCGGTATTATCACAATGTAACTCCATAAGCCTTTGTAGCTTGAAACCCATTTCTTTCAGGATATTACGGATCCACAACATTTCACAAACTCCATGTGCCATACCTCGAAATTCAGTTTCTGCACTTGATCTAGCAACAACATTTCACAAACAAAAGTGAAGTACCCTAATGTAGAGCGTCTATTAGTTTATCACCAACCCCATACTGTTCTTGAATGACACCGGACAAATGAAAGGATGTTATGATGTAATTTTGCAGATACGAAATGATAAGAAATACTCACCACTCTAAGGAATCCACAGGTTCAAACAAGATGTAATCATAATTTGTTTTAGACCTTTAACTTTGGTTTTAGGCCTTGAGTCTTGATTTTAATTCTTCGTTTTAGGATTCAAAAATTGTTTTTTAATTATTTGGGCAAAGTCGTCATGTACTCTCGAATGGTATAAATTTTTTTTGATCAAGTAACAAAGGTCTAGCATTCCATAGATGAAAATATGTAAGAAAAAAAATTGTGTTCGACTTAATGTGTACAAGCGCTAGTTTCTATTTATACATCTTTTAGAAGATTAAATACACACTGTGCAATTTTTTTTGTTTAAGAGGGTGAAATGTGATGAACCGATATGCATAGAAAAATATACGAAACTATATACTTATTCCCTTCGATATTTGTTCATGCCATTGTCCTAAAATTCCACAATGTATACTTTTCTATTGTGATTTGTAGTCGACCTATAAATGCCTTTTTAGCTATTATTTATTTACTTTTAAAGTTTTGGTATTGATTTTGATGTATTATGAGGGAGTACTTTTAGGTAAAAGATACATGTGTATTTTTTGGGTATAGCCGACTTCATTAAGTTGAGTGTATTTTGAAAATCACAATTAATAAATTGTTCTGACATATAAAAGATCATATGAACCCAATGCCACCAGACTCAAAATCGAAATTGTCCCACACTATATTTATTGAACAATTCTTAAGAGCCAGACACCTAGCGTCAGATCGGTGTCAGGGGAGCCTCAAGAACGTGATGAAGATGTCAATGGTAGCTTGGTTAGATGGTTAAGGCTGTGGTGACTTAACCCTCACGTCTTATGTTCTATACCCAAAGGCGGCACGCTCACATTTAAAAAAAAGTGATGAAGATGAATAACAGAAGAAGAAGAAGAAGAAGAAGAACTGATGAAGAACATAAAAACAAATGAGAAACAAAAGAAGAAGAAGAAGAACAGATGAAGAAAATAGGATGATGGAGGGTCTTGAGACTCCCCTGACACTGATCTAGCGCTAGGGGCCTGACTCTTAAGAAGTGTCGATATTTATTTGCTTATGTCATGTCGGCATTCTATTACTTGGCGGCACTAGTCAATATATCCCAAAACTATACGGTTTATGGCAGAAAAAATCACATATACAACACTCAATTGTTAAAGGAAAATCGTGGAAAAAAAACACATATTGTAAAGTGCCAAGAAGAAGAATGAAAATAGCCGAAGTTACATTTGTAAAGTGATAAGAAAATTGAAACTAGCCGGCCAAAATTTTCCACAAAGAAAGATCGATGAATCTGCATGCAGTGCCCCCACCACTCACTACAAATGGTGTTGAATGAATCACAACTTTGTTGTACAATAGTTTCTTTTCATCCCTTGTTTGTTGAACATCAGGAAGCTAAGCCACCTTATGATTAATACCACATAATGAAGAAGGTGAAGACAATGTTATCAAAGTTAAAAGAAGTGGAAACTCCTTGCATCTATGCCACCTTGTCCGAAGGGAGGAGTTCATCGTGAGGTGCTCAATGTCCCCAAAATCTCTACTCGATCCCATACTTCCACTACATCAATCTAGTGATGATTCCACATCTCTTTCTTCTCCTATTCCACCACCACCACCACCACCACCACCATCAAAAGGCCATGTTATAAATTGGCATTTTTGTAACAATTCAAAAAATAGTAACACTTTTGAACTATAACGTCTACAAAGCAATTTTACACATTTTCACAAATACAGTGATTCAATAATTGTATGACCACAATAGTATGGGCTTACAAGTGATGCCATTCATGGTGATATAATTATTGTATCATTTTTTTGTGTAACTATTTTCATTTTGTTGACTAAATTTAGTTTTGACTTGAAATTATTTGGTGGATTGTAATAGCTCAAAAGTGTTATTATTTTTTAAGTTGTTACAAATATGTCAATTTGGTGTAGTGAAACCTCGGCAAACATACTCCATATTGGGGCACAATTTAATCAAAATATATTACCATGAAGGTTCTTGGTGCATATATACCTTATTCCAAATCTTCAAATCCCTAATGAGAAAATAGAGTTAGTGACGGCCAACCAGGGGCGAACCTGCAGTTATTTAGGGCAATTAACATGTCAAATGAAAGTAGCCTACTGTGGTTTATAGCAACAGCATATATATTTGAAAAATCTATTTGGTAATTTAGTAATGATGATTAATTCATTATTATTTTTGAGCTGTAAAAGAAGTTTAGAAATCATTGCTTAAGTTAATTAGCTCAAATGAAACCAACTAGAAAATGCATGTGTTATGTCTTAGAATACGTAAACACGTGCGAAAAGCACAGATTTGCTATTTTTAACAGTGGAGATAAAAAAGAGAAATACATGAAAGACTTAAAACACGTAGAACAAAATTGATCAAGCTTAGTAAAGATGTTTTTACGTATCACATCAAATTGACATATTTGTAACAATTTAAAAAATAGTAACATTTTTGAGATATTACAATCCACAAAACAATTTTAAGTCAAAACTAAATTTAGTTAACAAAATGAAAAATAACTACACAAAAAAGTGATACAATAAATTAAATCACTGTGAATAACATCACTTGTAAACCCATACTATTTGTGGTGATACAATTATTGAATCACTTTATTCATAAAAATGTGTAAAATTATTTTGTGAATTGTTATAATTAAAAAATGTTACTATTTTTTTGGATTAATTTGGTATGAGGAATTCTACACAGCGAGGAAACGGGCGAGGGAAGCGACGTGGCGGAGTGGAGACCGTCCATTTCACTCGGGATGTGTGCCGTCATTTTTGGTGTATGCATTCCGAGTGAAATGAACGATCTCCACTCCGCCACATCGCTGCCCTCTCCCGTTTCCTCGACATTTAGAATTCCTCATTTGGTATACCGACTGTATATAAACCATAACTGAGTCAGACCGAAATTGATATGCAACTGCAACTGCAACTGCCTACCAATTCTCAATCATTACCGAAAGGAAACAAGCCAAATTCAACTTTGTGCATTTCTGTGCCTCAACTTTGTGCCTTAAGGGTGGCTAGAGTTTTTTTTGAAAGGCTAGGGTGGCTAGAATATCTTGATTTTTTGGGGGCATAATGATGTTTAACAATTAATAAAAATTGTCCCAACACAAATTTAGTGCCGATATGTAGAAAAACTGGTCATGCCTCTGTCCCCACGCGTCATATGAAGCCCTTAGCTAGCTAAAGTTTTTTCCACAAAGAAAGATCGATGAATTTGCTTGACTAGACTGTAAATCATTTTTGATATTGAATAAATGTTTGGCTTAATAAAAAAATAAAATCCACCATGTTCCATGTTCTAGGTGGTCAAAGTGATTTAATCTTTTGATCACATTGGTCTAATTTGAGTTTAATGGGCCATTTTGTTGGGGTAAATTAAACAATATAATATCGTTCAATCCATGGGGGGGGCAAACATTTGTATAATCCGAATTTGTAGTTTGAAAATCGCAAAAAACATTGGTTTGTGATGGACCAACTTACCTTGATTTTTTTGGGGGAATAATGAAGTTAAACAATTATTAAAAATTGTCCTGACATATATATGAAGCCTTGGCTAGATAAAGTTTAAAAATGTTTGCTAAAATTTAAAAATGTTATCTAAAAATGAAGCCCTGGCTAGCTACAGTTAAATTTTTTTTGATGAAGCCCTACCTAGCCAAAGTTTTCCACAAAGAAAGATCGATGAATTTGCATGCGGTGCCCCACAACTTTCTATAAATGGTGTTGAATGAATCACAACTTTGCTGTACAATAGTTTCTTTTCATCCCTTGTTTGTTGAACTTGAACATCAGGAAGCTAAGCTACCTTATGATTAATACCACATAATGAAGAAGGTGAAGACAATGTTATCAAAGTTAAAGAAGTGGAAACTCCTTGCATCTATGCCACCTTGTCCGCAGGGAGGAGTTCATCGTGAGGTGCTCAATGTCCCCAAAATCTCTTCTCCAGATCCCATACTTCCAATACATCAATCTAGTCATTCCACATCTCTTTCTTCTCCTACTCCACCAACACGACCACCGCCACCACCACCACCACCACCATCATCATCATCGAGTGACTATGTTTCAGAGGTCCCTGTAGCTCCGATGGTGAAGTGGGTAATGGTATATCCCCGGTTTGCATGTTACGAGATACTCTTGGGCATGTCATTTAGTGTGCCAATCGCGCTATTTAGTGTTACATATGAGCGTGTTGGGGGTAATCTTGTACCTGTCAAACTCTTTGAATCCAACCCACATCTCTTTGAAGTTTTTAACATATTGGATGCTTTAGCATTCACAGCTTCTGTGTCTGGATTCTTACTTAACACTGTGCACAAAAGGATCAGTAAATATCTTGCGGTCTTCGCATTTGTATGTTTGATGGTTGCTTTCTATGTGTTTCTCTGGGTCCTATTCCCAAGCTACTTGAAATGGGCGCCATGTCTACTACTCTTTCTGGTTTCAGTTGTGTTGCTATACATGCACTTGGTCAAGGGTAACAAGGATTATCTAGATGATCAATATCACAGCAGTTTAGGTAAAACCACTTTTATATATTTCAATTCTTCTTCTTATTGTTTTTTCGAGTATGTTATTTCAAGTTTGTATAACTTTCATTTTCAGGTGCCGTTTAAGTGGAGAGGACGATGGGGACTAAGCGAAAAAGATTGTTATGCACATCTTATTTTGATGTGGGTTGTGTGCTGTTCAAATTGATTGTTCAAGCCCACTCAATAACTAAAAGGCGTACAATTTACCATGTAAATAGTTTAGACGAACTCCACACACTCCACATCATGCATATTAAAATCAGCTCGCAAAAGTCAAAAGTCGATATCTTGATCTCTTCATGTTGTAGTATTGAAATATATTTGGTGTGTCCTCACAATGATTTCTTTCTCCAAAGAGTAGGTGAAAGTCTGGCTGCTTTTCTATTTATTTTCAACTATATATGTTCCACATCATGTAGATATCCTGGTATTTGGCTCAATGTTGTGCAAGCACTAGAACAAAGTTGATTGCAACTTTTCCCACCTTTCCTCTCTTTTACATCTTTATCTTGACGAAGAATTGAAGATCCTAAAAGCAAATGCATAATTAGCTGCTAATGTTACTAATATAAAACACAATATAATTATGAGATCAACACACATTAACTGACCATAAAGGAGCCAATATGATTTCATTTCTTGACTTCAAACTCAGGGTGATATAGTGAGTCATCTAGTGAAACCAACTACACACCTCTTATTGAATTTACGATGAGCTTGTACACCTAGCCAATTTTGGTTTTCTAATATTGATCAAATACATGTTAAAAACATCGAGATTAATTAGCATTGGATCTTCAGACTGTTTGGCATTTAAACCAAAATGAAAATTGGATGAAAAATATCTGTAGGATTCTATTACTAGAAATTTTGTTTGGCATCTTCAAACTGTGATCAGGTTTACAGGCTATAAATAGAAGAAAGATATCCATAGGATATCGATTAAGTTTGGGACAGTTGTGATCAAATGAATTTCAATTTCTGCGGTTCATGGTCACAAAACCAACCCAGCCTAAATTTAAATCAATTACTTGTCTCCTTTTGAACAGTGAAAGTACTTTTAAATTGAAAAGTACTCCCTCATGATACATCAAATTACCAGTCTACTTTGATGTGTCAATTTATTCATTTGATCAAATTCAAAAGTACTCCCTCATGATACATCAAATTCATTAGCGCATGAACAGTGGAGATAAAAAAGAAAAATACATGAAAGACTTAAAACTCGTGGACCAAAATTGATTAAGCCTAGTAAAAGATGTTTTTAATCGTTACATTAAATTGACATATTTGTAACAACTTAAAAATTAGTAACATTTTTGAGCTATTACAATCCATAAAACAATTTTAAGCCAAAACTAAATTTAGTCAACAAAATGAAAAATAGCTACACAAAAAAAGTGATATAATAAATTAAATCACCGTGAATAGCATCACTTGTAAGCTCATACTATTTGTGATGATACAATTATTGAATCACATTATTTGTGAAAATGTGTAAAATTGTTTTGTGAATTATTATAACTAAAAAATATTACTATTTTTTTGATTAATTTGGTGTAGCCACGGTATATAAACCATAACTGAGTCAAACAGAAATTGATATGCAACTGCAACTGCAACTGCAACTGCAAATTCTCAATCATTACCGAAAGGAAACGAGGCAAATTCAACTTTCAAGGGTGTCTTTGTGCCTTTTTCTAACATTTAATTTAAAGACCACCTCGCTTGTGTCATGTACAGACTCCCTTGCCTCTTCATCAGAGATCTACTACTTCCTCGCCTACTCAATCGATGCTCCACTCACTTTCCTCCTCTTTTTTGTTGATGTTAGTGAAAGAGGTCCAAAACCCAATACCCAAATTCAAAGTCACCCCCCAGGTCCATGGAAGCTACCTATCATAGGGAGGTCACATCATCTGCAAGGACCACCACATCATACTTGCAAATCTGGCCCAAAAGCATGGAACTATAATGCACCTAAAACTGGGTGAAGTTTCCACAATTGTGATCATTTCACTCAAAATGGTCAAAGAGGTGTCAACAAGGAAGGGTTTGAAGAGGAGGAGGATCTGGTAGACATACTTCTACGTCTTCAAGAGGATAGTAAGCTTGAATTTCCAATTGAAAATGACAACTACATGAAGACCATAATCCTGGTAAGTACACTTCATAGCTTGATAAAACTTCTTGATTGATTGTCATGTCCACATGCTTCCATTTACAGTAGATTGTGCACATCTAGATTACATATATACCTGTTTTCCAGAACATGTTTGGTGGGGGTAGTGAGACTTCATCAACTGTTGTAGAATGGCTGATGTCAGAACTGCTGTGAAATCCAAGAGTTACGGGGAAGGCACAAACAGTAGATTGTGCACATCTAGATTAGTAAATATTGAGCTTATGATTGCTCAACTCTATACCACTTTGATTGGAAACTCCCAAATGGGGTCAAGCCTGAAGAACTTGACATAACTGAGGTCTTTGGCGCTTCAGTTCAAAGAAAAAATGACTTGTCTTTTGACTGCTACCCCCTATAGTAACTTGTATGTTCCAGAAGACTAGAGTAAGGTTGTTCAAGCTCCAAATCGTTATCTAGTAAGATCTAAGTAAGTTACGAGTAACCAAGATATTACAATACACTCTTAAATGTAAGGGGGTGTTTGGTTGCATGAAATCTTATTCCATATGAATCAGAACACTTAAATTTTAAGCTAATTGAGATCAGTATTGGAGCTAGGATTTTTGTTGAGGGGAGGGGTGGGCAGAATGATGAATCATAGTTAATTAATGATAATGTAATAATTAACTACTTCATAGTTGTTAATGTTAATATATTAATTAATTACTTTAACATAATTTTAAATTTTTTTAACAATACATAAATAATTATACAAACACCAATTGCTATATATATAACACATCACTGTGTGGCTCATTAGTTCCAAACTAACCGAGATTTTTTTATTTTATCTCCCCTAAGTAGTTATTTATTAGTGTTTAATGATTTTTTTCTTTTATCTCAAAATCAAGACAGAGTACATATACTCCCTGTGTCCATGCCACGATCTCTTTGAAATATAATCAACAATCCCTCTACACTAGATCAATCCTCAATCTTGTTACATCAACCAATCTTTCTGTTAGCTCTACGCTCTTTCATCACCATCATCCTCATCGTCATCTACTGATGTTTCAGATGCCCCAATGAAGCGGGTAATGGCGCAGTCACGCTTTGCATGGTACGAGATACTCTTAGGGCATGTCATTTGGCGTGCCAATTGCACTATTTAGTGTTACGTATGAGTATGTTGGGGGTCATCTTGTGCCTGTCATGCTCTTTGAATCCAACCCAAATCTCTTCAACCTTTTTAACATGTTGGATGCTTTGGCATTCACAGCTTCAGTGACTGGATTCTGGCTTCACAGTGTGCATGAAAGGACTAGTAAATATCTAGCAGTGTTTGCATTTGCTTGTTTGATGATTGCTTTCTATGTGTTTCTCTGATGTCTCTTCCCAAGCTACCTCAAGTGGGTTAATATCTACTGCTCTCTGTGGTCTCACTTGTTCTACTATACGTGCACTTGGTTAAGAGTAACAACCATTCTCTTGACGAATATCATGTTAATTTAGGTAAGACAATTTTATTTCGACTATATAATTTGGATATATAGTTAAGGATTCCTAAATGCAGGATAAGATAACCAATTGCGTTGAATATCTGGCTAAAAAGGATGGAGAGGAACATGCATGGTTAAGAAACATACTCATCGTTTCTGACCTGCACAATATTGATATACGAAAACCTTAGCAAACATACTCCATACTGGGGCACAATTTAATCAAACTATATTTCCATGAAGGTTCTTGGTGCATATATACCTTATTCCAAGTCTTCAAACCCCTAATGAAAAAATAGAGTTAGTGACGGCCAACCAGGGGCGAACCTGCAGTTAAATAGGACGATTAACATGTCAAATGAAAGTAGCCTACTGTGTTGGACAAATCCAATAATGTGGGCACACATATGTAATATAACGTGTATTGCTATCTTAAAGTGTAGTCCATTTAAATATGTGATCTAATAGGGGTATTGGACTATAAGGTATTAATAAATAACATGGTGTAAATAAGGATGTAATTTCTAATTCAATGAGGGGCAGAATTGGAAATTCACAGCCCGTAATTTGAAGGGTTGTGACTTATGGACATTATAAATAGGATGGGTCCCCGATTGAGCGTATGCGTAGAAAGAAAAAACTTTGGAATTATTTTCTGTATCCTCTCAACAGAGATCTAAGGGAAAACGCTTGAATCAATCGGAAGATCCAAACAATCCAAACTCATCACAATCAACGGGGAAATCGCTATGGATCGATCCGGTATGTTTCTGTTCTTCTTATTTCCATTGAATCAACTAGAGTCTTAAGCGTATGATTTAATACAACAATTGGTATCAGAGCAACTCTTGTTGATTTCATGTGAAATTATAAAGGAAAACATACAGTGATTATTTGTTTCATACAGTGATATATAGATTCATACAGTGATATATATACATTCATATAATATCAAGGCAATTGAATACTATATGTTATTTATGATTATAGATTCATATAGTTTATGTATTTGGACATGATTATAAAGACATGATTATAGATTCATATGAATAGCATGAATACAGTGATTATGGATTATGTATTAATACAGTGATTGATATAGCATGATCTGGACCTACAGTGATATGTATTCATGACAATTGTCTTCACTGTTTCATTGTGAGTGTAATTGTATTTCCTATTGAAATAGATTACAATTTGGATCAAGGTAAAATAGATGTATTAAAAAAAAAAAAAAAAAAAAAAAAAAAAAACCGGTTTTACTGTCACAGTGAACAGTGTTTACGATTTCGTGAACAGTGTTTACTATTTCGTGAACAGTGACACCGTTACGGTGAACAGTGATACGTGTTACAGTGAATAGTAAACGGCGAACAGTGAATAGTGAAAAACGATTTCACTGTTACAGTGAACAGTATCTTCGATTATGCAATTTTTTTTAAAATAAAAAAAATTACTGTTCACATTGACCGTTACTGTTCACATTGACTGCGACTGTTCACCATTGACCGCAACTATTCACTGTTGGGCCTGGCGAATGTTGGGCTTGTATAGTGACTGTTCACGGGCCTTGTGACTGTTCACCTATTGGGCCTGTTGCTGTTATTAATAATTGGGTCTGTTAGTACATTTTACTTTGACTATTGGGCCTGTTGCTGTTATTAATAATTGAGCCTGTTAGTACATTTTACTTTGACTATTGGGCCTGTTGCTGTTGGTAATATTGTTTTAAAGTGTTGGGGCCTATGTAATGTGGCTATATTTTATTTAGACCCATGTTTTAATTGTATTAATGGCTATATTTTATTTATACATAGAATATAATTTTGGTTTCATGTATCACTATTGTGTTCCTTATTTAAAATTTACACCATTTAACTAATATGTTGCCAAAGCAACCACTATTAGAAAATATTGGTTGATTTTAAATAAGTGAGCATGCTACTTCCATGTGAAACAATCGGCCCAAAGGAAGATTGTTTTGACCGGATAGTCCCTAGTCTTAAATATGTGATAAAGTTTACTTTACCATGCTTTTATTATGTCAGTCCAAAGAAAGGCATAATATTAGGCCGGTTTCATTTTGTACGAAGAGTACCACTTACAGATTGATATTTCTGTCCAAAGACTAAATAACAATCCTGTGTTAGGTATCTTAATGTGGGTTTTTATTTACCTATTGTATGAATTTAAAAGTTTATGCAATTGAATAATGACGTGAATATGTTATTTATGTAATTTATTCTCTGTACAGCTAATATGTCTGCTACTAGTATATCTGCTGGTGTAAATAATATTCCCATGCTTAATGGGACAAACTTCAAGGACTGGAAAGAGAACGTGTTAATCGTTCTTGGATGTATGGATCTGGATCTTGCCTTAAGGATTGAGCAACCCGCTCCTCTTACAGATGTAAGTACTCCTGATGCCAGGAAATACTTCGAGAAGTGGGAACGCTCCAATCGCATGAGTCTCATGCTCATAAAGCGAGGTATTCCAGAAGCCTTTAGGGGTGCAATATCCGCAGGGGTGACCAATGCCAGTGAGTTCCTTACTGAACTTGAAAAGCGTTTTGCTAAAAACGATAAGGCTGAAACAAGCACACTTTTAGCTAGCTTGATTTCATTAAAGTATAAAGGCAAAGGAAACATTAGAGAGTACATCATGGAGATGTCTCATCTTGCTTCAAAACTTAAAGCACTGAAGCTTGAGTTGTCTGAGGACTTACTCGTGCATTTAGTTTTAATATCACTTCCTCCACAGTACAGTCAGTTTAAGGTCAGTTACAACTGTCAGAAGGAGAAATGGACTCTTAATGAGCTCATTTCTTACTGTGTACAAGAGGAAGACAGGCTGAAGCAAGACAGAACAGAAAGTGTTCATTTTGCAAGCACCTCTAAAGATAAGGGCACAAAACGAAAGAAGGATTATGAAGCTGCTAAGGGTCCAGCACAAAAGAAACAGAAAGGAAATGAGGGTTGTTTCTTTTGTAAGAAACCTGGACATGTAAAGAAGGAATGTACCAAGTATCACGCTTGGCGTGCTAAAAAGGGTATGTTTCTTGCTTTGGTCTGTTCTGAGGTTAACTTAGCTTCAGTACCTCGAAACACTTGGTGGTTAGATTCTGGTGCTACTACTCACATAAGTGTTTCTATGCAGGGTTGTCTGAGCTACCGAAAGCCAAGTGATGCTGAAAGACGCATCTTCGTGGGCGATGGAAAATCGGTAGAAGTGGAAGCAATAGGAAACTTTAGGTTACTCTTAGGGACTGGTTGTTATTTGGAACTGAAAGACACTTTTGTAGTACCGTCATTTAGACGGAATTTGGTTTCTATTTCCTTGTTGGACAAATTTGGATATTGTTGTTCATTTGGAAATAATCAATTTAGTCTTTCATTAAATTCCAATATTATTGGTACTGGTTCATTAAGCACATTTGATAACCTATATCTTCTTGATACTATTGCCTCATATAATGTAACCTTGCATGTGGAATCACGTGGTACTAAGCGTAAGCTAAATGAAGGAAATTCATCAAAACTATGGCACAAACGTTTAGGACATATCTCGAAAACGAGAATGGAGAGACTTGTGTCAGATGGCATAATAGATTCTCTTGATTTTTCAGACTTTGATGTCTGTATTGAGTGCATCAAGGGAAAACAGACCAAACAAAAGAGATTAGGTGCAAACAGAACTTCAGACGTCTTAGAATTGATCCACACAGATATTTGTGGACCATTCCCTTCGGCTTCTTGGAATGGTCAACAATATTTTATATCATTCATAGACGATTACTCACGCTATGGGTACCTATATCTCATTTATGAGAAATCTGAGTCACTGGATATGTTCAAAGCTTTCAAAGCTGAGGTTGAGAACCAACTCAACAAACGAATTAAAAGTGTCAGGTCTGACCGTGGTGGTGAGTATTACGGCAGATATGACGGTTCCGGTGAACAACGTCCAGGACCATTTGCTAAATTCCTAGAGGAATGTGGAATCGTCCCACAGTACACCATGCCGGGATCACCTAGCATGAATGGTGTAGCTGAAAGACGAAACCGAACTCTTAAGGACATGGTAAGGAGTATGATCAGTCATTCTACATTACCTGAATCACTCTGGGGAGAAGCACTAAAGACTGTAGCTTACATCCTTAATAGAGTACCAACTAAAGCGGCTGCCAAAACACCTTATGAACTTTGGACAGGTAGAAAACCTAGTCTAAAGCATTTTCACATTTGGGGATGTCCAGCTGAAGCAAGGCCTTATCGGCCGAATGAAAAGAAATTGGACTCCAAAACAGTGAGCAGCTACTTCATTGGCTACTCTGAGCGATCTAGGGGCTACAAGTTCTATAATCCCACTATTAAGTCCATTTTTGAAACGGGGACAGCAACATTTTTTGAGGATGTCGAGTTTGGGGGGAGAAATCAGGTACGAGACATTGTCTTTGAGGAGGAATCAATTTCGACTCCTACTACTGTTGTTGACAATGTACATGTTCCACTACCTGTCATTGATCAAGAAGCAGATCTGGAACCTCAACAGGACAATGTTGAACTACTCCCTGCTCCAATTGAATTAAATATTCCGGAAGAACAAACTCAACAACCTCAAGATCAAATGCCATTAAGGAGATCCACGAGAGAAAAGAGAAGAGCAATTCCGGATGATTATATGGTATTTCTCGAAGAACATGAGGAAAATGATGGATTGGTGGAAAATGATCCAATCAACTTCCATCAAGCCATGCAGGATTCTAACTCTCAAAAGTGGATAGATGCTATGAATGAGGAGTACAAGTCTATGCAAGACAATCAAGTTTGGGATCTTGTCCCATTACCTGAAAATACAAAGCCTATTGGTTGTAAATGGATATTCAAAACCAAGAAGGACTCAAAAGGTAATGTGGAAAGGTATAAAGCTCGTCTTGTAGCTAAAGGCTTCACTCAAAAGGAAGGCATCGACTATAAAGAGACTTTCTCTCCAGTGTCAAAGAAAGACTCATTTAGGACAATCATGGCTCTTGTTGCACATTTTGACTTTGAGTTGCATCAGATGGATGTTAAAACAGCATTTCTCAATGGCGACATTGATGAAACAATTTATATGGTGCAACCAGAAAACTTTGTGTCTGGAGACCCAAAGAATATGGTTTGCAGACTAAAGAAATCCATCTATGGGCTCAAGCAAGCTTCCCGTCAATGGTACTACAAATTTCATCAAGTAATTGTCTCGTTTGGTTTTAAGACAAATGTTGTTGATAACTGTGTGTATCATAAGTTCAGTGGGAGTAAGCATATCTTCTTGGTTTTGTATGTTGATGACATATTGCTTGCCACTAATAATATAGACATGTTGCACGAAACCAAGAGATTTCTATCAAAGAAATTTGAAATGAAAGATCTTGGTGAAGCTTCTTTTGTCTTAGGGATTCAGATATACCGGGATCGTTTTCGGGGTATTCTTGGATTATCACAAAAGGGCTATATAGAAAAAGTGCTTAAAAGGTTTGGCATGCAAGATTGTAAACCAGGAGATACCCCTATATCTAAAGGAGATAAATTCAGTCTTAAACAGTGTCCTAAGACTAAACTTGAAGTTGTAGAGATGCAAAAGATCCCCTATGCATCCGCTGTTGGGAGTCTTATGTATGCTCAAGTATGTACACGTCCAGACATAGCATTCATTGTTGGAATGCTTGGCAGATATTTGGATAACCCTGGGATGAGTCACTGGAAAGCAGCTAAACGGGTTATGAGATATTTACAGAGAACTAAGGATTACATGCTCACATACAAGAAATCAGATCAGTTGGAGATCATAGGGTATGCTGATTCTGATTTTGCTGGATGCCAAGATAGTAGAAAATCTACATCAGGCTACATTTATCTGTTAGCTGGAGGAGCTATTTCTTGGAGAAGTGCTAAACAGACACTCATAGCTTCTTCCACCATGGAAGCAGAATATGTGGCGTGTTTTGAGGCCTCCAACCACGGATTATGGCTGCGTTATTTTGTCACTGGGCTGCGCATTTTGAATGACATAGAAAGACCACTAAAGTTATATTGTGACAATAAGTCAGCAGTTTTATATGCCAACAACAACAGGAGCTCGTCTAGGTCAAATCATATTGACATAAAGTTCCTGGTTGTGAAGGAGAGAGTAGAGAATAAACAGATTTTCATAGAGCATATTGGGACACACTCCATGATTGCGGATCCGCTTACTAAGGGATTACCACCCAAGGTCTTTCATGAGCACACTGCTCATATGGGTGTTATGTCACATGAGGATATCATGGTTTAGTGGGAGTTTTGTTGTTCTATGATGAATTTTTGGACACATTGGTGTAATTTAGTATTTTCTGCAGAAATAAAGTCTTCAGTCAATTGTCTGTTTATTATATGTTTGATCTCATTAAAGATTAAAGTTGGACCAGTTGGAAATAGACATGTTTGGATCACATCACATGTAATTTCCATGCTCTACATCCATGTTTGATCTATGTCATTTGATTATATTGGTATATGTGACTATTGATGGATTTCGTTACGCTACTTGTGACGCAAATCGCTTTAATCCTATATCAATATAGTCAACGGACGAGATTGTTTCGAAATACCTTTACTTGTGATAGCAAGTTTTGAGCTCATACGGTTATACACAATAACGGTAACATATGTGGCCCAAGTAGGAGATTGTTGGACAAATCCAATAATGTGGGCACACATATGTAATATAACGTGTATTGCTATCTTAAAGTGTAGTCCATTTAAATATGTGATCTAATAGGGGTATTGGACTATAAGGTATTAATAAATAACATGGTGTAAATAAGGATGTAATTTCTAATTCAATGAGGGGCAGAATTGGAAATTCACAGCCCGTAATTTGAAGGGTTGTGACTTATGGACATTATAAATAGGATGGGTCCCCGATTGAGCGTATGCGTAGAAAGAAAAAACTTTGGAATTATTTTCTGTATCCTCTCAACAGAGATCTAAGGGAAAACGCTTGAATCAATCGGAAGATCCAAACAATCCAAACTCATCACAATCAACGGGGAAATCGCTATGGATCGATCCGGTATGTTTCTGTTCTTCTTATTTCCATTGAATCAACTAGAGTCTTAAGCGTATGATTTAATACAACATACTGTGGTTTATAGCAACAGCATATATATATTTGAAAAATCTATATTTTTGAACTGTAGAAGTGTGGATAATTTGCAAACTATATAATTCAGGTTTTAGCAATCACGTACACCATTTTATGCATGATTCGTGCAATTTGCATATATATGATTCACAAACCATTTGCTAGAAACTTGCTATGTTTGAATGAAAAGGTCATTCTCAAGCTTGGAAACTGGACGTATCCAGGCAAAATGACTTTTAGCGGGATGAAGCATCAATCTGTGTATCTAATAAACGGATTCTCCTTTGCAGGTGGGGTGTGTGAAATGGATGCAGTGAGAACGAAAGAGAAACGATAAACGTCTTGGATTTCACAATGCATTATTCGGTTATTGTGATTATCCAAAAAAAAAGTTTAGAAATCATTCCTTAAGTTAATTAGCTCAAATGAGACCAACTAGAAAATGTTAGAATAAGTGTAACACCCCTGAATTTCATAAAACTAATTTATTTTATTTTGAATTAAATAAAATAGGGCTACATTTAATTGAATGTAAATTTCGAAATTTAGAGTTTTATTTGGTGAGTTTAGAAGGGGTTTTTCAGAAGTTCTGTGGGGGTGAATAGCCACCCACCCTATAAAGAGAAAACCTTTTTTTCTTTTCTTTCTCCTTCTTCTTTTCCCCCTTTACGTTTTCTTTTTCGATGGCGGCGATGGGAATCGCGTGATGAAGATGAAGGATCAGGGAGCTGACATCTGTTGTTCAGAAGAGATTCAAGTTTCCAGAAAAACTGCTCCTTATTTTGACCAAAAGCAAAACCTCTTTCTCCCTCTGCCTCAATTTCTTTCACTCAAGAATACCAGGGAGTGGGAGAGAGATAGAGGGAGAGAGATTGAAAGATCGAGAAGTTCCAAGTCAATCGATATAGATCGTTGTCGGTCCTTCTGAGGAAGGGAAATGGGAAGAGTAGGGAACGAGAAGAAGAAGAAGAGAAGAGGATAGAGGAAGAAGAGATCTGGAACTGTACTACTGTGATTTCATTTTTTTGTTTCTTTGCTTTAGATCTTGCTGTTTTACTGTGATTTTGTTGATGGAGAGTTGGATTTGGTGATTGAGTTCTTCATTCGTTGTTTTGGTGATGGGAGATTAAGAACTTTCTAGAAGATGAATTTGGAGCAAATGACTTTTAGATGTATTGTAAAGAAACTGTTAGCTTTGTGAAAGGGTATTTAAGCAAAATTATGAATAATGGTGAGTGACCTATCCTCATCTTACATCTTTGTATTGGATGTTTGCTTTGGACCATATCTCGATTTGTGTGTGTGCCATCCTTGTGGATGGGTCATGTGAATCTCCACTGTGTTGCTCAATTTTATCAGATGTCTACGAAGAGACAATGGGATAAGTTTGTTGAAAATCATTACAAACACTTGTTACCTTTTGAAGGGGATTGAGTGTATTGAAAAGGAGTTGTCAGAAACAGACTCTGTCTATGATTCTGAGAAGCTGGCTGAGAGAATTGCCAAGCTGTCAGGTGGAGTTGCTGTCATAAAGGTAGGTGCTGCTACAGAAACTGAGCTTGAGGATCGTAAGCTTCGCATTGAGGATGCAAAGAATGCCACCTTTGCTGCTATTGAAGAGGGAATTGTTCCTGGTGGCGGTGCTGCATTGGTTCATCTGTCTGAATGTGTCCCTGCAATCAAAGAAAGACTCTTGGACGACTTTGATTTGTGGTTATGTGTTGTATGGTATGGGCTATGAGGGACTTCTAACTCTTTACAAAAATGATGTTTAGGGGGATCAAACCCGATCAATTTACTTTCAGCAGTTACCTTTGTGCTTGTGCCAACATTTCATCAATTAAGCATGGTGCGCAAATCATTGGTGATTTCGTCAAGTGAGTTTTCATCATTCTTTCTCTTTTACAGTGAGTTTTTCTTATTCCCTGTAGTTTGCAAATCCTTGTTTCTTGACTGAATTAGTGATTGTATTTGTGAGGATTTGATGATGGGGCTTGTGAGTTTTGTTGCGAGGATGTGTGGTTATGATTTGGATTTTGGTTTGGCGGTGTGATGACCGGTATTTGTGTGTCCTTGATGATTTTGGATTGGATTCTTAGGCTTGTTATATTGCTTGATTTAAATCTCATTTCAAAGGTTTTGGGTGTAAGGTGTAAGTGAAACTCTTAGCCCTTTATCTCTTTGGATGAGCAATTCAGTGGGGATATATTCATCCTTATTCTAATTGGTTTGATAGATGTTAAGTATGATTGAATATTCTAAACTCATAGTCCTTCATCTTTTAGCCATTGTCATATTTTTACCCTTGGTTGGATACTCATGATTGAAAGAGTTGAATAAACATATCTAATTGGATCATCATAAGAAATATATATTCAGAACTTAGATATCAGTTTTGTGTGTTAAACATGGTGAACGACAAGTGACGTGGATTGAGTCTTAACATATGCAAAGGTAGAAAATCAGATCACATAATTAAAAGTATTCCATTTTAGTGGTGAAAATGATCCTTATTCATGTCATTGAGGGAGTTATGGGGTTGTTTGATTTATGTGATGGCAACATGTGTGGAAGTAACCCATTTGAAGTTGTATTAGGGAGAGAAAGAGGTTGATGATAGGAAACATTGAAGGATTAAATTGAATCCATACCGTTGTGAAGAATTTTCTTGTTAACATTCGAAGATGGATTATCTTAGGGCTGGTCATTTTAATTGGTGTATATGTATACTGTATGTATATTGCTTGTATGAAAATGACGGGTTTCATTTCAGGTAATCCAATTGTGAGATTTTAGACATGTTTGAGAATGAGGTTGCTTTATTTGTGGTGTTTTGTACTGCAAACGCTTGATCTCCAATATTTTTGATCTGTTTGATGTGTGAGATTTTCCTAACTTGCTGGGTTCATGTTTGGGGTCACCCATGTTTACCATTTTATGGATTGGGTGTGACTTTGTTTGGTTGGTGATTGAATGGTTGATGAATATTAATGCATTGTGATAAATTTGGAGATTTTTATGCATATTGACTTGTTTATGCATTATGAAGAATTTGGATATTTGAATCAAGGAGTGACTTGATTGCCATATTGTTACATAGCATGATTAATGAATATGCTATGTTTTCCCCAAAATTGTGGGTGGATATGATTGTGAATCAATTTATGTATGAAAAAATGTCATTGTGGAGGAATTCTGAATTATCAAAAATAAATGATATTGGTAAACTTTGATTTCTAAAAATATAAACCACTTGGACTTGTATCACTTAGAACTACCACACCTCTTTTGTTTATTATTTCTCCTCTCTTACTAGAGAAACTAAATGACCAGTGGGTCGTCTTGCGGAGTTGGGGCACCCATTTCTTACTAGAGAAACTAAAATAACCTTCGGCTTAGTCTTGCGAAAATGTGGTGAATTTGTATGCCTAAAATAGGCTTTGATATTTATCCGTAAAAAATGTGACGTGAGTTTATGCGCATTGATAGCCCAAGGGTGGCTTTTGGTACTCATATAGTTAGGGGTATCCGCGATGCATGTCTGTATGTGATGTCCCCACTTGGGCATGGATGACGGAGTAGTTCTCCTTTATATGAGAGAGGCATACGGGCATGTATGTTAGGCACGGAGGTGGTGCGAATGTGGTATCGTCTAAGTGATCAATCCGATAAAAAGATGAACCTAATTCATAAAAAGAATAAATCACGTTGCATTGGTTCTAATCCTTTTTATGCAGGATGGCAAGTCCACTAATATTTCTGCAGGTCCGACTTGCCATAATCAACTCCTATAGGGTAAGTACAGGTAAATGCATATTTACATATTAAGATGATGATATGATTGCCTCGTTGAGGAACTAAATTCTTGGAACTGTGTTTTCTTGCATCACACCTTTGCCTCGTTGAGGAACTACCTATTGGTGTGATGGTTTGTTGTTTGTGTTTAGCTTGATGTTTACCACGTGCGATTTTATTGATTTTTGGGATGAAGATTTCTCACACCAGCTTTATTGCTGATCCAAGTGAGCTTTTGCTTCTTGGGTACATTCCTTTGGGAATGTAGCCGACTAGCTTTTCAGGTACAGAGACTTTGAGCAGCGTTACAGGAGTTTCGTTAGTGGGGCTAGCGACGTCAGTTTTTCCTGGTTAGAGTTTTGGTTATAAATTTTAGTTTGTTCATATTTTCTAAACTATATTTTTGTCATTGCTACTAAATGTTTATGTTGTTATTGAATTTCACGTCCCGAGTTTTGGGAAAACGGATAATCCTACGTGGATTTTAGGATTTCGTTTTCTTCGAAAATTTGGCCTCCATTTTGGACTCCTATCTCTGGCCCATTAGCCCAACTTTCTTCAACTGGGGTCGTCTCAGATGACCTCATCCATGTTGTCTCCACTTTTGATCACTCCAGGCGCCTCCCTGCCCCGCCTATAGTGCATTCTCAGATACATGTATGTATCTTCCCCGGCGTCTATTCATATTTTCACGGACGCCACGGCGTGCTCCTCGGTATCATCGCCGGTTCATACGGTGGCCTTGGTTGAGGTGGCTACGGGGTCAACGACAGGCTCTGATAGTTTGAATATTTCTAAGTGTTCAGCCAGGATTAATTCTACAATCACCTCATCTTCCGCTGATTTGGTTATTATTGGGCCAACTCCCAGGCACAGTACTACATCTTCTTCTCGCACAAAGAAGAAATTATGCCTGAAAACCCACACTCAGCTAACTGATGCGTCTGCTGAAACCTCGGGCATTGTCCCTCTTGCTAAAGGGTGGGTTCATAAAGAGACTGTTAAGGCGAGTAATGTTGCAAAGGCCCGCCGAGAAACAACTTTACTGTTGGAGAAACACAAGTTACAGACTACCCACTCTGAGACACTCCACTACAAGGTGCTGCTAAAAAACCTCTTCTACACACCTGTTCTTCATCCCAAGTTACTACTCAGGTTCTGGTGACTACCTCAGATAGTTCGCCCAAGTCCCTATGATACTTTCTTGGAATGTTACAGGCGCAGGGTCTCTCGTAACGTTCCAGATTATAAAGACCCTATGATCTAATATTGATATCCTTTTTTTGTCTGAAACAAAGGCCAACTCTGCTAATATGGATCGAATACGTCGGAAGCTTGGTTTCCATCATATACTTTTCAGCACTAGGACAGTCTGGTGGATATGTTGGAAGGAATGTATCAATCTCTTTGTCATTTCATTTTTAAATATTATTTTAATTGCACTATTTCTGATTATTTTTCTACGTACTAAATTACTAATGTATGGTCGACTCTTTTTGTTTATGTTGAATCAAGCCTGGCCCGTCGGGGACACTTCTGGACTAACATGCTACAGGTTTATCATTATCAACTACTCCCTTGGGTTATCATAGGTAATCTCAATGCAATCTACAATCCTGCCGACAAAATAGGTGGCCTCTCCCTTACAAGTGTCACTCTCAGCCATCTCCGACATTTTGTCGACACTTTTTAGCTCGCGAACCTCCTGCTCAAAGCGTCTCAGTATACTTGGTCAAATAAATGGCAGGATAGGCATGACATTAAAGCAAAACTGGATAGAGTCTTGGTTAACACTGAATGGATATATCTTTTTCCATCGGCTACTTGTAGATCAATCCATGCTCCCTCTTCTAACCATAGAGAGCTGCTTATCTAGCTAATATCTCATTCAAACCTGGCCCCAAAACCATTCAAAAATTTTCAGATGTGGTTCAGAGATTCGGGGTGCCGCCGCATTGTTTCCTCGTTTTGGACCCCCCTCGCCTAGGGACCTCGCCCCAAATTTTCCTTATTAAAATCAAAAACCTTAGTCATGATCTGACCTGTTGGAATAAATCTGACTTTTGGAACATCCACCTCAACATCCGAGAAACACGGAATGCCCTTTATAAGCTTCAAAATGTTTCTCTTTCTGAGGACAATACGGAGGCCATTGCAATTCTTGAATCTCGACTTGAGGAACTCCTCATTAGGGAAGAACTTTTTTGGCATAACAAATATGGAATTTCTTGGCTGACAGGAATACGAGATTCTTTCACCTCTCTACCCTGATGAGATGTAAATCCAATCTTATATTGCGCCTTAGGGATCATAATAATCAATGGCAGTCCAACCCAGTGGGCATGTCACAATATTTCTCGGATATGTTCACCACCTTAAATCCTACGAGTGATCAATCAATCTTTCAGCTCTTTCAACCGATCATCTCTGCAGAGGACAATGCCTCCTTACTTAGCATCCCTAGTGGCGAAGTCATCAGAGATACAATATTTTCTATTGGAAGTCACAAAGCCCCATGACCAGATGGCTTCCATGCGTTCTTCTTTAAACAATATTGGGATATTGTGGGTCCTAATGTGATTGCAGTAGTGCGTAACTTCTTTTTGTCCAAAAAGATGGACCCCACACTAAGCGAAACTGTTATTGCTCTCATCCCAAAAATCAGTAATCTGGTGTCTCCTGATAAAATTCGTCCCATTGGTATTTGCAATGTTATCTATAAGGTAATCTCAAAAGTTCTTGCAACCAGACTAAGACCATTCTTAGATAACATAGTTTCCCTAATCAATGAGCCTTCCTTAAAGGACGATCCATTTCGGATAATGTCATCATTGCCCATGAGACTTTCTTTCAAATGAAACATTTTAACCTAAAAACTCATGGCTTGATGGCCATTAAAATTGCTATGATAGGGTGGAATGGTCATTCATTCTTCAACTCTTTAGATAATTGGGATTCTCGGAGGACTGGATTGCTATGAACGAACAATATATATCCACCTCCTCCCTTCAAGTTCTTCTAAACGGCTCCCTATTGCCTCGCTTTAAGCCATCTCGAGGTATCAGACAAAGTGACTCGTTGTCCCCCTATCTTTTTATTTTGGTGGCGGAAGGTCTCTGCCTACTCCTGACCCAGGCTGAAGCTTCTGGGAACCTAAAATGGATCCAACTCAGATGCCATGCCCCCTCAATTAGCCATCTTCTCTATGCTGATGATATCCTTCTATTTTTCTGTGTCTTTAGCTGAAGCGCACTCGGTTAAAGGCATCCTCCACAAATATTGCACGACTTCTGGTCAAGCAGTGAATTTTGACAAATCATCAGTCTTCTTCAGTTCTAATGTCCACCCTCGACATGCCAAGATGATTACTTGTATCGAAAGTCTTCAACCCAAAAGACAAGTACCTCGACTCTCACCTGTTACTTTCCAAGAATAAAGCCAAAGACTTCCACTTAGGGGTAGGCATGGGACGGGATGGACCTCATCCCTATCCCATCCCATGCATTCGGGATCGAGACGGGATAGACCTCATCCCGTTTGGGACGGGATGAACACATACTAAATAGTCCTCCAATAAAAATTAACAAAAAGAGCTTCAACTCACATTACTTAAACACCAAAAATCTCAAATTTATATAAATATAACTTTCATCATAAATAATAATAGATATTGAATAAATACATATTAAACTTTTTTTTGGAAAGCAAATAAATATTAAACTTCATTTAGAATTCATGACTTATTTCATTTATATTTCATATAAAATTTCATCTCACATTGATTTAATTTCAACACAACCTAAACTTTAATTTAGAAGAGTATTTTGATTAAAATTAGTAATAATAAATATTAAATAAATAAATTCGGGACGGGACGGGACGGGACGAGATTGAAAATGTCCATCACGATCCCATCCCACTCTAGATCGGGATGAGACATGATCAGGATGGATTTGATCAATTCCAAAGGACCTGAAAAAATTGGGACGGGTTCGGGATCGCGGGATGGGATGCCCACCCCTACTTCCACTACCTCTTTGAGAAAATCTCCAACCGCTTGGCTTCTTGGAAATCAAAAGTCTTTTCCCAGGCTGGCCGCACGATCATGATCAAAGCGGTCCTTAATTATATCCTAGTGTAAACAACGCACACCTTCCTTAACACCCTGCTAAATCTTTGTCCCAACTGGTTCGGGTCCCTACAATTGCTTCTTTTGAATGGAGGGGCACTTTTAAAGCACTTGTGCTTATGAGAAAATTGGTTCACTGGCAAGTGCTTTGGGGGAGCCAAATTGATTTTTGGCACGACGCGTGGGTCAAGCTAGAACTGTTATTGGCAGATTGTGTACTGAATCCCTCAAATTCTGACTTCCCGCGTGGTATTCCTGACCTTTGGACTGCCCCTTCTTCATCCTTACTATCCTGGAACATTCCTCTTCTCAACTTCTTATTCCCCATGCCTGTGATTCAGGATATCTCCAACATTTGTCTTCAAGCCACTACTACTCCAAATACCCTCATTTGGAATGGGAATAAAAAATGAGTCTTCTCTGTCAAAAGTGCCACCCGCGAGTTTGCATATTTTTAGGATGCAGGTTCTTCTTTGAGACTTGTCCCTTCTATAGAACCGAAGCTTCTCTGTGATCTCTGGTGCATTAAAACTCCTCAACACCATTTTTTTTATGTGGAAAGTTTGTCAAAACTTTCTTCCTACCGCTTTTATCTGGCTACGATCCATGTACCTATTGATAATCAATCCATCTTTTGCCACGACCATTTAGAAGAAATTCTACAACTCTTCTTTCTTTGCCCTGTCAAATAGTTGTCTTGGCTCATTTCCCCTATCCCGCTCCACTGGCTCCATCCCTCACCCAACCCCATACTGTTCCTGAATGACACCGAACAAATGAAAGGATGTTATGATGTAATTTTGCAGATACGAAATGATAAGAAATACTCGCCACTTAAGGAATCCACCAAGAGATAAGAGTAAGCAAAAAGATAAGAGTATGAGATTAGGAAGAACACTAATATTCACTAACAATATATTTTGAATTTACAATCTGAAATGCCATTTCATTCTTAGGGACTAGCTTATATAGGAATCATGGAGCATCCATCCATGAATAGGTTCATCCTTAATTAATACTAATAAATGTATTTTAATTAATGACAATCATAAATAACTTTAAAATACATGAATGCATCAAGTTCCAAGGTGAATGCATCAAGCCTTTACTTAACCAAATGAAGTTCAAACTTGTTCATATGGATGGACTGAATTCGGTGTCATACGCTTCCGCTTCGTGTGAACTCGTCTATGAGTTCTCATCGCACTTGTCATTGACGAATGGAGAAAATTCGCGACATTGAATGTTGTCGACACACAATAATCTTTTGGAAGCTCGATCTTATAAGCATTTTCTCTTATCTGATTAAGTACTTCGAAAGGACGTACCGTCTGCTCGAGGTTTTAACTTTGCATGCTTGCCTCGAGGGAATCATTCATGATGAAGATGAATCCACACTAAATCTCCTTATTTGATTATAGCCGATTTTATGTGTTTATTAGTTTGCCTTTGGTACTTCTCATTTTGCTTCATGATGTGACCTCGCACCTGCTCATGCAGTTTCTCGATGTGGTTGGCTTGTTCAGCGGCATCTCCACTGAGTTGATAGTTTGCAGCAAGTAGAGCTAAGTCGAGGGGACTCAAAGGTATCCTACCATAAATTGTTAGAAAAAGACTCATCCCACTTGTTTGGCTTGCAGATCAATTATAGGAAAATTCTGCTTGAGGTAGAGTGAGATCCCACTGATGGATGTTCTTGCCCACCAAACTTCGGAGAAGATTTCCTAAGCTACGGTTCACAGCTTCGGTCTGTCCATCAGTCTGAGGATGATGTGAGGAACTAAATTGTAGTTTAGTTCCCATATTTCGCCATAAGGTCCTCCAAAAATGTCTTACAAATTTAGGGTCTCGATCAGATGTGATAGTTCTAGGAATTCCATGCAGCTTGACAATTTCCTTAAAGTAAATATCAATAGTGCATGTAGCATCTAGAGTCATTTTGCACGGCACAAAATGAGCCATCTTTGAAAATCTATCTACAACAACCATAACAGAATCTGTGTGTCTCTGTGTCCGCGGTAGTCCAACCACAAAGTCAATGCTCACATCTTCCCATGGAGCCATTGGAACTGGAAGTGGAGTGTACAATCCGGTGTTTTGACCATGAGTTTTGGCAATATGACAAATTCTACACCATGCCACATGTTTTGCAACGTCGTGAAACATTCGTGGCTAATAAAAATGTTCCTCAATCAGTGATAGAGTTTTGTCTTTGCCAAAGTGTAATGCTAAACCACCATCATGAGCCTCTACAATGATAACTTCCCTCAATGAACATTCTGGAACGCAGAGTCATATTCCTATGAAGATAAATCCTTATCTTGCAAAACATAAGAGTCACAAGATCCATCCGAGCAGTCAATCCAAATCTTTTTAAAGAAGTGATCATCTTGATACAATTCTTTCAACACTTCAAACCCTAATACTTTCACTTTCCTAGTGTTTAGGAAAGCATGTTGCCTGCTCAAAGCATCTGCTACTTGATTCAGCTTGCTTGACTTGTGCTTGATGTGAAAAGTATAGGCTTGCTAGAATTCAACCCACTTTGCATGCCTGTTGTTCAATTTGTGTTGTCCATTAATAAATCGCAGCGCCTCATGATCAAAAAGAGAATAAAATCTTTATAAATGGGATAATGCCTCCAGTAATTCAAGGCTCGAACAATAGCATAAAATTCTTTTTCATAGATAGAATACCTTGAGCGAGCATGATTTAATTTTTCACTGAAAAAGGCAACAAGTTTACCTTACTGGCTGAGCACAACACCTATCCCGACATTCGATGCATCACAATCCACTTCGAACACTTTGTTGAAATCGGGAAGCATAAGAATAGGAGATTCAATCATCTTCTTCTTTATCAATTCAAAACTCTTCTGTGCTTCTAGATTCCATTGAAAACTTCCTCCCTTTAAGCACTCTATAATTGGAGTGATAATAGTACTGAATCCTATGATGAAAAGTTGGTAGAAAGAAGCTAAGCCATGGAAACTTCAAATGTCATGAAGTGTTGTGGGAATTGGCCAACTTGTAATAGCTTCAACCTTATTAGGGTCCACCATAATTCCATTTCTAGAAACAACATGACCCAAAAATGTTAACTTGTTGGTTAAAAATTCACACTTCTTCAGGTTCGCAACTAACGTTTGTTCACGTAACACCTGAAACACTTGGTGTAAATGCTCCAAATGGGACTTCTAATCCTTGTTGAAGATGAGGATGTCATCGAAGTACACGACCACCAACTTCTTAATAAAAGATTTGAAAATATGATTCATGAGCCGCATAAAAGTACTAGGAGCATTAAATAACCCAAAGGGCATTACCATCCATTCATCTAAACCATCTCTGGTTTTAAAATAAGTCTTCCATTCATCTCCAGGTCTCATGCGAATTTGATGATATCCACTTTGTAAGTCAATTTTTGAGAAAAATTGTTGCTCCATGGAGTTGATCAAGGAGATCAGCAAGTCGATGAATGGGAAACCGGTACTTGATGGTGATTTTGTTCACTGCCCTGCTATCTACACACATTCTCCACGAACCATCTTTCTTGGGCACACACAATGCGGGTACAACACCAGGACTCATACTTTCTCTAATCAATCCCTTGGTTAACAATTTATCCACCTGCCCCTGCAACTCCTTAAACTCCTTGGGATTCATTCGATAAGGTGCCTTATTAGGAATAATATCACCAGGAACAAAATCAATATGATGTTGAATACCTCTCATTGGGAGCAACCCTCCTGAAACGTCTTCTGTAACAACATCTTGGAATTCTTGAAATAGCCTTCGCAACACTGGTGGGACTTTGGTAGCGTTTTGATTTGACTCCAACATCACAAGAATCAAAACCATGGTAGGAATTCAAACTTAGTTAATAAGTTATTTTCCTTTTCCTTGAGTTGTTTTTCACTTTTCTTTGCTTCTACAGGTCCTAGAATGATCTTCGCACCATCATTCTCAAAAGAATAAGTGTTTTTGAAGCCATCATGGATGACTCTTCAATCATACTACCACAATCTTCCAAGTAGTAGATGACAAGCGTCCATAGGGACAACGTCGTACCACACTTCATCTTTATAAGTCTTTCCAATGGAAAACTGAACTAAAATTCTTTTATCAACTCGTACCTCATTTCCTTTTCATAGCCAAGAAAGCTTGTATGGTTGTGGGTGTTTTTCAGTTTTTAGATTCAGTTTCTCCACCATGGTGGTAGCAACTACGTTTTCCCAGCTTCCCCCATCAATGATGACATCACAAACTCTTCCATGGAAGGTACATCTCGAATGGAAAATATTGTTCCGCTGCGGATTACCTTCCTCAACTAGAGTTGACTTCAAACTACGGTGAATGACCAGGCTTTCTCATTCATCACCATACGTAATCTCGTCATCATACTTTGGATTTTCATCTTCTTGGAAAAACTCATCTTCACCAGGTTCTTATACCTTCTCAATAAAGTGAAATTATTTTCCAATTCGAACACTCTGAAGCAATGTGACCAAACCCCTGGCATTTAAAGCATCAGACAGTAGTTGAATGACTAGAACTTGCCATTGCATCTGTATTCAAAATGACTTTGACACCATATCCGACTTCATGCTGACTCGCTAAGTAGGAGTTCCCTTTGCAACACTAGTAGTGTTAGAAGAAACACCCAAACACCCTTTGCATTGCCCTCTTTGGTCTACGACCTACTTCCACTGTTGCGACCTTCTTTCAATTGTCTTTCCACCTTCAAAGAAAGCTTTACTACGTCATTGAAGGTCCAATACTATTGTAACTGGACTATGTTGCATATGTCACTTTGTAGGCCTCTCAAGCAACGTGCAATAATTTGTTCTTCTGGTTCATCAAGATCACAGAGCAATCTGAGATTTTCAAATTCTGTAGTGAACTCCTCTACAAATAAATCTCTTTGCTTGAAATTATGAACCTTCAAGAAAGAGTCTTGAAGATAATGATGTGGCAGAAACATTTCTTCAGTTCTTTCTTCATCTTGTCTTAAGTCTTGATTCGTTTCTTTCCTTCATGAATTCTTTGTTTCTTCAAATGTTCCCACCAATTTAATTTAATAGCCACTAACTTCACCTTTTGTTTCTCCGTGATATCTTTGTAGTCAAAACCCGTCTACTGTATGAAGCCAATCAACAAACTCTTCGGATTGAAATTCACTGCCGAGGACCTAGTTGTTGAGGACAATGCAACCAACATACATATCTTTGAAAGCTGGAATCTGGATGCTTTGTACAAGATTAAGATGCCACTCAAATGTTGCTAGAAAGAACCAAGTGCTACTTGGCACAAGATCAACTCAGTGCAGGGCATTAGAGGGGGCTATGGAACAATGATCAGAGATTGCAGGGATAACGTAGTTGCAGCTTGCTCAGGCTCTACTATAGGGAAATCTGTGCTGAAACATGAACTTCACGGTGTTGAATATGGGCTAAAACTAGCCAGGTTGCACCACATCCAAAAACTAGTTCTCTCAATAGACTCAACAACTGTGTTCCAATATTTGTCTAAAGAAATGAACTCAGCTTGGAATCTAAGACATATTATCAGCAGGATCAAAACCATGCTAGGTCAGCTCGAGGATTATCGGATTTTCCATGACTACAGAGAAACTAACAGATAGGCTGGCGAATCAACTTCCCAACTGAATTCAAGGAAATAATTCCTAGTTCCTTTGCACAAGACTTGAAAGACATTGTATTTGAAGATAGTATAGGGAAACCTATTGGAGAATGTAATTGAAAATCTATTCCTTTTCTAGGTTTGGGGATCCTAAATAACCCCACTTGATTTCCAAAAAAAAAAAAACTCTTCGGCTTGCATCTTTCATTCAAATTCTAGAATATCCACTATCATGTCGGGACCTCGATGTTGGTAATGATGATTTCTTCCTTGATGCTTCGGACGCTCATCTTTACTGGATCCATGGTCATGTGCATAATAAAAAATATTAACATCTTCCTCTTTCGAAGATTCTTCATTATAATCATGTTGAGATACTTCATGTTCTCGAGTTTCAACTCGAGAAAGTCGTTCATGAAGCTGCTACACTTGCCTTCTTAATTTCTCGACCTCAATATCGCAAAGCTCCATTTCGTGTACTGAAGGTTCTTCATTGTAATGTTCACCATGACTACCACGTCCTCCTCGACCACCACGACCAATCATTTGTAGATAATGACTCGAGTCTGCTCTGATACCAAAACTGACACCGGACAAATGAAAGATGTTATGATGTAATTTCACAAATACGAAATGATAAGAAATGCTCGCCACTCAAGGAATCCACCAAGAGATAAGAATAAGAAGATGATAAATATCTTGTCACTCTAAGGAATCCACCAAAGAGATAAGAGATAAAAACTCGCCACTCCATGGAATCCACCAAAGAGATAAGAGTATGGGATTAAGAACACTCTTCACTAACAATATATTTTGAATTTACAATCTGAGATGTCATTTCATTCTTAGGGACTACCTTATATAGGAATCATGGAACATCCCTCCGTGAATAGGTTCATCCTTAATTAATACTAATACATGTATTTTAATTAGTGACAATCATAAATAACTTTAAAATACATGAATGCATCAAGTTCCAAGGTGAATGCATCAAGCCCTCACTTAACTAAATGAAATTCAAACCTGTTCATATGGATGGACTGGATTTAGTGTCACTAAAGAGGGAATTCTTTCTCAATCCACTGATATCTTTTTTTTTCCATTTGGCGATCAGGAATGACATCATTTTTAATAAGACCAAGTTCCATACCAGGCTCTTCACCAAAAATGTTAATTCCATTTGGTTTTCCTGGTCATCCCAATAGTTCAGCCCCCTGTGGGTCATCCCAAAACTGATACTCAATTCCATCCCACACATTGTGAGCTCGGCCCGCATTGACCACAATCTGTGTCACCCTCCCTTGACGCCTCTTCACCTGTAGCTTCAAGAACTGTCCTACTTCAGTCCCAAATTGAATTCGCCACGACTCACTACCATAACACCAATATGCCTCCTTCTCTTCAGTCAGACCTTCAATTGGAAAATTATTGTTAGTTTTGATGCATGCTTCTTTGATCAATCTCAACTGTGTGTTGTTGGGGTCATAGCTATGGATCTGACAGGTAAAGTTCTCACTACGATGGCTAATCCAATCAAAGGGAAGGTCTTGGATAGCACAATGGTTGAATTCTATGCAGTAGAGGCAATACTTATGCTGATTCAAGCGTAAAGGTGGAACACTGGTCTGGTATTCGGCGACTCCACAAATTTCATATCTACCTAGGGTACTGGTTCACCTTTTGTTGTAGATTGGGTGTGGCGCCCCCTTAGCAACTGACACTGTTTGTATATTTCTAGGAACCTCAATTACGAGGCCCACAACTTTGCTATTATGGCAGATCACACTATGTTATCTTCTTAGTCTATTTATGCATAATGCTTTAACAAAAAAAAAAGTATATTTTTAACAAAAAGGTAGTGTATAAAGGAGAAATCTGTAAACTACAATGATATATGAGCCTTCCTTTTTTATGGGAGTTGCTACGTGTACCTGATTATTTGGCTCGGTTGCACCGACATTTTGGGATGTTCGACTTTGTTGCACCAAACTCAAATATGTAACACAGACTTACCATTTTTTATCATAAAAACCATTTGGTGATTAAAATTTCAGTGGTTGCGGCAACTAGAACTTCATAGAATGCGGATGCTGCAGTGGATACAACTAGGGATGGAAACGGGGCGGATTTTAGCAAATCCATCCCCAATCCGTTAGGAATAACAGATCCCCCAATCCATTTACAATTTTTATTATAAACCGTAACCGCCCCGTGCAGATTGGCGGATATCTGCCCCGATCCGCCAATCCGTTTACGGTTATCCATCTAACTACAGAAACAAAAAAAAAATTACAAAGATACAAAAATCCATACAGAAATTACAAAAAATTACAAAAAATCCATACATATACAAAAATTATAACAAAAAAAAAATCGATCTCTGATATCAGATCTGAGATATACAAAAATTATAACAAAAAAAAACATCGATCTTGATCTCAGAAGTCAAAACTTTGATCTCAGATCTGAGATCTTTGATTTCAGATCTGATATCTTTGATTTCAGATCTGATATCTTTGATTTCAGATCTGTGGTTTCTTTGAGTGTCCGTGAGAAGAGAAGGAGACGACCCTTCGCTGTGAGAGAGAAGAAGGGAAGGTCTCTGGCTTCATTGTGAGAGAGAACGAGGGGTGACAAGAAGCGAGGGTCTTCGCCTTCGTTGTGAGAGAGAAGAAGGGGCGACGAGAAGCGAGGGTCGGCCTCTGATATTCACATAATTATTACAGAATATATCCCTTAATTTGTACATGTTAGTGTTTCGATTATTACATTTTATAGTAATTATTTCGTTTTAATATCTTTGCAGGAATTTGAGCTTAAACGATAAATCCATATTAAGCAGTCACAAACGACAATTAGGCAATTTCAATGGTGGTATCAAACAAAACACAAACCTACACCCAACACCTAACTCTTAACCTAAAAATCCATAAACCTAAACCTTGAAACCTAATTCATAACCTAAAACCCACAAACCTAAACCTTGAAACCTAATTCTTAACCTAAACCCCATCCATAACCTAAAACCAAACCCAATCCTACCCTCATTGATGAATCTACCCCTCATCTCATCCCTATTCATCTTGGCTATTTTCTATAAATAGAGGATAATGAGGTGAGAAAAGGAGGAGGAAGAGAAGGGAAAAGAGGAGAATTAGAAATCAAAACCTCTTCCTCAATGGAGATTTCCTCAAAGAAGCTCCTCTCTCAAAGGTGATTCACAATCACCCTCACCACTCATCCATCTCTCACTCACTCCACTCACTCAGCACACAGTCTCCTCGCCACCACCGAGCACCACCACCAATTCCGCCACCGTCCTCGCGCCACCACCGCGAAACAGGGGCGTGACAACCCTGTTTCGCGTCCAACTTTCACTCCACCACCACTCTCTGCTCCTCTCCCCTGTTCACCTCACCCTCGCCACCGCACGAAAAGCAGCGATAGAACCACCGCAAAAAGCCGCGAAACAGAGCCGCACCGCGACTCTGTTTCGCCTCGCGACAGAGTCTGTTCCTCTCATTTCTCGGCCTTTCTTCGTATCGAGCTTCTTCCTGACTCCCTCTCTCGCGACCACCGTCACGACCAGGCCAATCATCACCGCCACCACCTCGCGAAACAGCGCCACCACCGTGAAACAGGGAGCTCCCTGTTTCATTTTCCCTCTCTGTTTTTTTTCGGTTTTGTAGCTGTTTCCTCACCCTCTATTTCTCTTTTTCAGGTTCTGGAGATGATTTGAGGTCGAGGACGATTGCGAGGAGCGAGAACGAGGCCGAGAATCGCCGCTGTCGCGCTGGAGAAGACGACCGGCGCGAGCTGGCACTGTAGCAGTCACTGTAGCGCGGGGAATTCAAATCGTGTTTATTTTGGCTATTTGCACCCCCGTTTCTGTGAGAGCCACCACAGAGTGCTTTTGGCCAGTTTTCTCGGGATTCGCGTCCGTGCAGAGATGATTTCCACCTCCATTGACGCTGTGCCCACCGCCACCATGACCAGCTAAACCATTCGCCAAGGCTACGATGAAACCACGGGATTTCCTAGAGTTTGTGTATTTAAATTTATTATTTTCTTTATGCTTGAACGTTAAACACATTTGATTTATGATTTTTAATAAATTGCTTTCACCGATTATATCCTGATTAATTATCTAGACTAGTCGGTAGTTAGAAGTACCCTTTGTTGAAATTCAAAAGTCTGATTTAATCAATTAATCTGAATCTGTGATTGTGTGTGCCGTAAGAAGACACACAATGCTAGGGATTAGGATTAGTTAAAATAAACCTGTGATTGTGTGTGCTGTAAGAAGACACGCAATTCTAGGGGTTTATACCTATGCTTAAATCAATTGTGAACTTAGATTAATCTTTAGGTTAGTCATGTTAAATCTTGAAAACAATATCTTTGATTACACAAATCTCAAAGAACCTGTGGTGGATTCAATGCCTTGGTTTCCTTTCTCATATTATTTAAAACTTTTTATTTTGTTTTTAATTTGATTTTTAGTTTAGATTTAAAAATGTTGTAACCCCATTTCCTATAAATTAGTTTAATTAAATTCTAAAATTTCAATTGCATCCACCTTCCTCGTGGGATCGACCCGTACTTGCCGTTGTCTACCAGTTAGGCACCGTGCACTTGCGGTTATTACAAGTGGGTTAAATTAACCTGTTAATTTAGGGTAGTTAAATCTGCATCAAGTTTTTGGCGCCTCCGCCTTTGTTGTGAGAGAAGAAGGGAGGGGGAAGACTTCGCTGTGAGGAGAAACGAGACTGAGAGTGCTCTGTCTCTGCGTGTGCGTGTGAGAGGGTGTGAGATGGTTTAATCCTTTATATAAGGGGAGGTTTTTTTTTTGTAAATTTACCAGATAAACGGATATCCGTGGGGCGGATATGGCCAAATCTGTATCCGCCCCAAGATCCAGGGACCCTTTACCAAATCCGTCCCAAACGAGGCGAGTGGGGCGGATATCTGTGAAAATCCGCCCCATTGCCATCCCTAGATACAACAGGGGGTATGGTTGTTGTAATACCTGCCTAATTAAATAAATTTAAAAATTTCTTTGGTAAACCCTAATGTTATGGTTGCTACTAAATTGTATTTGGGCTTTCATAAACTAAGGATTAAGGTTTTATTTTGTGAAGATTAAGGGCAAACTACCTTTAGAATTTTAGTGGGGACGAATAGCCACCCACCATATATATATATAATAAATAAAGCAAAACCTTTTTCCTTAAGTTTTTTTTTCTCTTTCTCGTTTCCTTCTTAATGGCGGCTGACATTGGCGAGGGGATGAAGATGGGAAGAAGATGGAGGCCGGTGGAGAAAGAGAGCTCGAGGGGGGAAGTAATGGCGTGAAGAGCGACAATGGATTGGCAAGAGATAGGGTTTTCTCTGCGTGAAACGATTTTTCTCTTCGTGGTGGCGATGTTGTGTGTGTGTGAGGGCTGTGGTAGGTTGCGAGGAGAGGCGGTTAGATATGAGTGGAAGCGGAGGCGGCGATGGTTGTGGTGGTGGAGGAGAGGCCTCCGCCGCCGTGCTTGCTGTTTCCTCATCTAATGGTTTGGCAGATCTCATTTCGGATCAGAGATCTGATGATGATGGACGGTCAGGATTTGACCACGCAACAGGATGTTGTCACTCGATATTATCGAAGAAGACGTGACTCGGTCTAAATCGATTTACTGTGACCAGTGTCGAGTTAATGGATGGAGTGGTCATCTTCTTCGAGTAAAAGGAAGAGAAGGGGGATTCATGCGTATGTTATTAGAGCTGTTTGGGGCCATTTGTGAATGTTTCGACTGCCTGGATGAATATGTACTCCAAATGCGGGGTGATTGAGAATGCAAGATTTGTTTTTGATAAGATGAGGTCAATGAATGTGGTTTCATGGAATTCTATGATCGATGGGGTATGCTGAGCATGGATATTCTGGGGAAGCAATAGAGATTTTTGAGAAGTTGATGGGTGAAGGGGTGGAACCTGCTGATGTTACTATAATCGGTGCGCCGTAAGCTTGTGCTGACTTGGGTGCTCTTGAATGAAGGAGGTATCTTCATGAATTAGCAAATAAAATTAGATTTGGGTCGGATAATTTCATTGCTAACTCTCTAATTGCCATGTATTCTAAGTGTAAGAAAGTAGACATGGCTGAGGAGTTATTCAAAAAAACTTGAAGGGTAAAACACTTGTACCATGGAATGCTATAATCTTGGGTTATTCACAGAATGGTCGTATAAATGAGGCTTTAAGTCACTTCTTAAAGATGCAAAGGGAGAATGTAAAGCCAGATTCTTTCACAAACGTGAGTGCCATTTATGCACATGAGGAGTTATCGGTTTTAGGTCAAGCAAAATGGATACATGGAGTCACTATTAGCTCTTGCTTTGTAATGTTTTTGTGATGACGGCTATGGGACATGTATGCAAAGTGTGGGGGTGTCTACATTGCTCGAAAATTCTTCGACATGATGGATGTGCGACATGTGTTGACATGGAATGCGATGATAGATGGATATGACACTCATGGAGATAGAAGAATTAGTGACGGTGCTTTTGGCGATAGGAAGGAGAACAAGGCGATTTCAAGAAGACGATGGTGAGTCTTCTTTCATTCTCTATATGAGTTCTCTTTTACCCCTTTTAATTTGTTTTATGTGATGGTTATGTGTTTAATCTACTTTGATTAAACCCCCATTTTATTTCTTCCTGATTTTTGCCCTTAATTTGGTAGATTAAATTGATGGGGTTTGATTACTTTGATTAATTGATTTGAATGAATGAATGGATACCCATTGTAGTTCACATTGATTTTAGGCAATTGTCAAGGCATTCGGGGTTTTCCAGGTCATCATCATCATTAGAAAAGCATGTGATTGAGTAGGGTTTGTGTAAGAGAGACTAAGGAACCCCCGAGTGTTATCATGAAGAAAATTTGGACAAATTGTATCTCCTAGGTTAGATCAGATGTTACCACATTTAGGTAGTAGGTGTATGTGCGTTTTGGATTTGTCAAATCCCATCGAGTTGAAATTGAAATTCATCATATGTGTCCATATGGTTTATTAAAGTTGGTTGTCAAAGTGTTGTGCCACTATCATAAATATTTTCTCGTTAATTGTCAAAGGTTATAGATACAATGCTCATTTGTTTGATGAAATTTCTTAATGAAATAGAAGATGGATTTTGGGAAGTTTTACAAGAATGAAATGAGTCATTTTTGCTTCGTTCCTAATGTATCTCATTGTCATACGCTCTTTTGATCATGACCTGGAAGATATTATCTTTGGAGTATTTCTTTGGACTTATTTACATAGCTGGCGAGATTGATCCCAATTGCATAACATAAATTAGAAGAAAATTTTCTAGTAATAGATATTGGCTGGAATTTAACTGAGCACTTGTTTTAGCTTGAGTATTTGTATTGTTATGTGAATTGGTATGCATATTGTTTTTTCATATGATGCAAAGAGATGAGATATGTGAACTGGCAATGTGTCAAATATTACTTGTTCACCAAAAGAATGGTGGATACTGTGATTGATTTATTTATGGTTGACAAAGCGTCACCATAAAAGAGTTTTGAAGATTTATTTATTTTTATGCTCTTTTCCACAACTCCGAAAAAAAAAGAATGTGAAAAGAAAAGAAATTTTTGTATACAAACTTGCTTGTATACATGTGATATTATGGGTATGCAAATTTGCTTGCATATCGGTGCACCGTTCCATGTGAGTTCGGTTGTACGTGTAGATTTAGGAAATGTTTGCCATGGATCGAACTTCGGGTGAGATGACATGTTTCTTGAGGTGGCACCCCACTTGGAACATGTACGCTCCGAGTGGTTTCGAAGGCAAGGGAGGCACACTTGGGTGAGGTGTGTTCGGCATAGGAGGAGAGTGCGATTGTGGAAAAGTAGCGAGATTTCTTTTTGTGTATGTGCATGATTACCTTAAAGGAAGAAACTAAATGCTCATTCAACCATTGAATGAGAACTACATGTCTTTCTAAAGGTAGAAAAAAATGTTTTGTTAATACTTCAATAATAGTCTAATATGATTATGAATTGTATAGTTGTTGCATTTATGAGGATTGATAATTCATAAACTTTATTTATTAGTAATAAATAATGCATATTTATTTATTAGGATGATGACACCTTTGCCTCATTGAGGAACTACCTGAGGGTGTGGTTGTTTATTGTTTTATTTGTTTAGATGTTGTCATGTGTGGATTTATTGATTTTGGGATGAAGATTTCTCACACCAGCTTTATTGCTGACCCAAGTGAGTTTTTGCTTCTTGGGTACATTCCTTTTGGAATGTAGCCGATTAGCCTTTCAGGTTTAGAGATTTTGAGCTGCGTTACTGGAGTTCCGCTAGTGAGCTCGCCATGCCAGTCTTCTCGAGTTAGAATTTTATTTGTTTCAGTAATCTAAATCATGTTTAGTTGTTGCTACTATTTGTTTCTGTTATTATTAAATTTTCACGTCCCGAGTTTTGGGGGAAACGGATAATCCTACATGGATTTTTGAGATTTTCGTTTTCTTCGAAAATCGGGGCGTGACAGTTGTTCCTAGCACAAAGCTAGGAGACATTATGCAGGGACAGATAGGGGACGTTATGCAGGGAAAGCTAGTTGATTCTAACACAGAGTTAGGGGACGTTATGCAGGGACAACAAGATGAGGAAAGAACAAATATGCAACACGTTGGTGGACGTGGTAGTGACTGAAGCAGCCAATTTTGGCCATTCTAAAGTTGTTGATTTGTTCAAGAAGGGCCTCGAGATTGGTAAGGATGCGAATATGGGTGGGTTCTTAGACAAAGAGGATTCGAAGTTCAGTCCGTCTATTGCAAATTATATGCCTAAGGTTCGGTCTCAGTCAAAGCAGGCCATTTCGGTGACTCCGGTTCCATTAGTGGAGGCCTTTGAAAGTGGCCGTTCAGGGTTTTGGTTATTCGTCAGGCTAACAGTGAAAACGAACAGGAGTCTGATACCAACAATTCGGATGAAAATAGTTCGAATGAAGAAGATTTGGATGAAAATATCATCAGGTCTAAAGAAAGACCACAAACGATTAATGAAAAGATTCGATAAGAGGAATATGACAATAGACAATACGCTGGATCACGACTACTTCAAAAATTTAAAGGTTTTTCCTCGAAGATCATCTAAAATGAAGAAATGTAATTTTGGGACAAGTAATTAAGGTCTGACATCCCATAGTTGCCTCTCCATAACAGAGATTTTTAATTAAAAAAAAACTTGGCAGCACTAGCCAAATTTCCCAAAACTATACGGTTTATGGCAGAAAAATCACATACAACACTCAATTGTTAAAGGAAAGTCGGGGAAAAAATACACATTGTAAAGTGCCAAGAAGAAGATTGAAAATAGCCAAAGTTACAATTGTAAAGTGATAAGAAAATTGAAACTAGCCAGCCAAAGCTTTCCACAAAGAAAGATCGATGAATTTGCATGTAGTGCCCCCACTTACTACAAATGATGTTGAATGAACCACAACTTTGTTGTAAAATATTTTCTTTTCATCCCTTTCTTGTTGAACATAAAAAAGCCACCTTATTACTACCACATAATGAAGAAGGTAAAGACATTGTTATCAAAGTTAAAGAAGTGGAAACTCCTTGCATCTATGCCACCTTGCCTGTAGGGAGGAAATCATCATGAGGTGCTCAATGTTCCCAAAATCTCTACCCCAGATCCCTTACATCAATCTAGTAGTGATTCCACATCTCTTTCTTCTCCTACTCCACCAACACCAACACCACTACCACCGTCATCATCGAGTGACTATGTTTCAAAGGCATCATTAGCTCCGGTGGTGAAGTGGGTAATGGTATATTCCCACTTTGCATGGTACGAGATACTCTTGGGCATGTCATTTAGTGTGCCAATCGCGCTATTTAGTATTACATATGGGGTGTTGGGGGTCATCTTGTACCTGTCAAACTTTTGTATGAAGGATTTTTGTAATGAGAATGATTTCTTTGTGTTGTCTATTCTACAAAGTCTTACAACATATATATACAATTTGTAATGAGAATATCCATTGAGAATATCCATTATTCTAGAGCCTATTCTAGGTAATGACATCAATTACATATAATCAATTGTGATTCTTTCCTTCAGTTGTGATTCTTTGCGATTCTTTCCTTCAGTTGTGATTATTTCCTTCAATACTCCCCCTCAAGTTAGAGTGGATATTGATCACACCTAACTTGTCCAGCAACAATGAAAATTGATTTGAACTCAGGGGCTTCATGAAAATATCTGTTGGTTGCTCCTTGGTTCTTATATGTTCTGTTTGAATCAATCCTCTTTGCACTTTCTCTCTGACAACATGGCAGTCAATTTCCATGTGCTTGGTTCTTTCGTGGAACACAGGATTAGACGCTATGTGTATTGCGGCCTTGTTATCGCAGAACAGCTTGACTGGCTGCAAATGTTTAACATTCAAGTCTTTCAAAATGTATTGCAACCATGTTATCTCACAACAAGTAGTGGCCATAGAACGATACTCAGCTTCTACACTCGAACGTGAGACCGTACTCTGTTTCTTTGTTTTCCAAGAAATGGGATCATGTCCGAGAAAGATGCAATAACCCGTCATTGACCTTCTAGTGTCTTTGCAGCGCGCCCAGTCTGCATCACAATATGCTCTTAATTCCAATGACCCTTTTGAAGGTAGGAAAATGCCCTGACCTGGCATCTACTTGAGGTATCTCAACACTTTGTGAGCTGCATCTAAGTGAGGTTGTCTTGGTTTATCCATGAACTGACTAAGTATATGAACTGCATACACGAGGTCCGATCTTGTGATTGTCAAATAAATTAGGCGTCCAACATGCCTTCGATATTGAGATGCGGCTTCTAACAATCTTCCATCTTCTTGTGTGAGGATTATATTTTGCTCAACTGGAAAATGTGAAGGTTTTGCACCAAGGAATCCCGTGTCTTCAAGTATTTCCAGTGCATACTTTCTTTGACTTAATGCAATGCCATGCTTGGACCTTGCTACTTCCAATCCAAGAAATATTTCAACTGTCCCATATCCTTCAGTTTGAAGTGGCTTGATAGAAAGTTTTTGGTCCTCATAATATCATCTAAATTGTTGCCTGCGAGAATTACATCGTCCACATAAACCAACAAAGCTGTAAAGTTACCTTGATGGCTTCGGATGAACATGGAATAATCAGATCATGATTGCTTGAAACTGGCTGACTTGAGGGATGAGGAGAGCCTAAAAAACCATTGCCTGGAAGCTTGCTTCAAGCCGTATAATGATTTGTGTAACTTACAGACCTTATTCTCCCCCTTTTCGTTCGAAGCTAGGAGGAAGTTGCATGTACACTTCTTCATGAAGGTATCCATTGAGGAACGCATTATTCACATCCAGTTGGTGGAGATGTCAATTTTTCTGAGCTGCGAGACTGAGCAAGACTCGAACTGTGGTGAGCTTGGCAACTGGAGCGAACGTTTCCCTATAATCAAGGCCTTCTACTTGGCTATAACCCTTGGCCACTAATCTGGCCTTATAGCGTTCAATGGTTCCATCGGGGTTGTACTTGATTTGTACACCCATTTACAACTGATTGGCCGTTTGTGGGCTGGTGGTGGAACTAGGCTCCATGTTTTGTTAGCTTGCAGCGCTTGAATCTCTAGCCGCATCGCTTCTCTCCACTTTGGGTCTTTAACTGCTTGAAAAAAAAAAGTAGGTTCTCTTTGCAGGGTAATATTAGCAGTAAAAGTCCTATGAGGAGAAGAAAGATTGGCATAAGAAAGAACATGTGAGAGACTATGGGTCGTACCAGGAGCTGTGACCTCGTTCGAAGAAGACGACGAAGCGAGACGTGAAGGGAGGGCCGCATCAATGTGAAGTCCTGCAATGTGGTAGGGAGCTTTGTAGCGCGAGAAGACTTGCGTGGTTGTGGTGGAAATTGTTTTGGAGGCAAAGGTGATTGAATGTGATAAGAGGAGATGGTGTCCAGGTTAGGAGAGGTGATATCAGGAGATACAGGTTCTGTAAATGAGATAGATTTGGAAGGAGAATTATTAGGATGATGCTCAGCGGAAGACGGGAGGTTTTGAGAGATTGTAGGTGAAGAATTATGTGTGGGACTCGAAGGAGAAATTGTAGGAATTGAAGGATTATCATAGTGGGCCAAACGAGTTAGAGAAGGAAACAAATTGGTATTTTGTGATTCGTTATTTTGTGATGAAAAAACTCCGAATTTTTCTGGAAAGGAAAAGCATTCTCAAAGAAAACCACATCCCTTGAAACTAGGGATTTCTTAGTTGTCAAGTTATAAACTTTATACCCCTTTTGGCCGTGTGGATAGCCAAGGAAGATGCACTCAGTTGATCGAGGATCAAACTTACTAGGACGAGTTGGATGTGTGGATACAAAGCATTGACAGCCAAATTAAGACTCTTAAATGAAAATAACTAGGTTCCTTATGGAAAAGTTTTTCAAAAGGTGTTTTCCCTTGAAGAATTGGAGTTGGTGTTCGATTAATCAAGTAAGCTGCTGTGAGTATGGCATCCCCCAAAAAGATTTTGGCAGATTGGCTTGGAAAAGAAGGGCCCTTACCATGTTTAGCAAGTGGCGATGCTTGCGTTCAGCAACACCATTTTGTTGTGGTGTGTTGACGTAACTAGTTTGGTGGATAATGCCTTTAGAACAATAAAACTGGGGAATCTTAAACTCCAAACCGTTGTCACTCCTAACAACCTTAACATTTTTACCAAACTGAGTTGCAGCCAAATGAATAAAATGGATGAGGAGAGTGCGTGCCTCAGACTTATGTCTCATCAAATACACCCAAATGCTTCGTGAATGGTCATCAACAATTGTTAGAAAATATTGTGCACTAGAAAAAGTTGGAACATGATAACCTCCCCAAATGTCAATGTGAATTAAATCAAAACAAGATGCACTACGAGTAATACTTAATGAAACGGTTGTCTAGTGTCTAGTAAGTTTGGCTAAAGGACAAATAGAACAAGAGTTTGAATCACAAGCTTTATTTGCAAGAAATGAAAATAATGAAGAGGCTTTATTTGAAGGATGACCAAGTCGTTGGTGCCATAAACTGTCCGAGTTGGTGTGTACCGTATTGCATGTTCCTTTCCGTGGTAGATTGAGTCGGTAAAGTCCCTCCTTATCAGTTCCCATCCCAATCATCTTCCCCAATTGTAGGTCCTATATGACACAAATTTGTCTTAGAAAGATGGTAATATGGAAAGAGTCGAATGCTAGTTTGCTCACAGAAATCAAGTTAGGGTAAAACAAGGGGACACATAGGACGTTATGAAGAACAAAATGTGGAGAGAAGGCTACAGTGCCAACATGAGTAACATGTGCTATGGTACCGTCAGGAAGCTTGACCCAACAATTAGAGACTGATTTGAACGAGGTAAGCAAGCTGGGATTACAAACAATATGATCACTTGCACCACTATCTAATATCCATGTTGTCTCTTTACTACTCTGTGCAAAAAGTTTACCTGAAAGTTCTTCATAGTTCGGAATGTTACCGACCAAATTGGCTGAAGCAACCTTCGTTTTGGTTAGGAGCTGATTGAGAAGTTGATGACACTCTTCTCTTGTAAATGGGAAGTCTGTCACAGCTTCCTTTTTATCATCTTGAGGGGCTACATGATTTGCTTTTGATCTTGCTTGGCCACTTCTAGTAGCATTCTTCCTCCTTCGGCAGTAGTCATAGGTATGTCCCTTCCCATTGCAATATGTGCATTTGAGATGAGCTCTGCAGTTGTTTGTGTTGTGGTTGGTCATGTTGCATTTTTCACAGAACTTGGCTTCTCCTTCTACAGACTGGAAATCATGAGTCACTTTCTTTACTGAAAAAACAGAGGATTCTGGTGGTGCTATGGACTTGCCAGCAGTAGTCTCTGCCTGCTTTTCTTGGCGCAGTACCATTGCATAGGCTTTGTGAAGAAGGAAGTGACTGAGTTTGTGCCCTGCTCACATTCATGTATGGCATTCTCTATATGGAACAATGAAACTGTATTAGTGTGAAAGAATCTTTCTTGCAACTCTAACCACATACCTCTAGCATCCTTGCAATGGATGACACTGCTCGAGATGTCTTTGACATTGCTCCCAACAACCAGGTCTTGACAAGGACATTGCATCGGTCCCATTGCAGTTGTTCATCAGGATTGTGAGTCGGCCTTTTTAGGGTTCCATCAATAAAACCTTCTTGTTTTTTTATGGTGAGTGCCATGTTCATTGACTGCTCCCATGTTGTATAATTGTCTTCCATCAGTGGTTGTGAAACAAGGACAACACCTGGTTGGTCCGAATGATGGAGGAAAGAGGATGATTGGAATTCTCCCATGGTTCTGAGGTCTTGGAAGAGTTCGAGCCTTTTCCGGGTTCAATGAGTCTCCGCTCTTCGTCACCAACCATGAGGTATTTGCTTGTATGAATTTCTAGGTTCTCAAGAGCGATTGCTCTGATACCATGAAGGATTTTTGTAATGAGAATGATTTCTTTGTGTTGTCTATTGTGCAAAGTCTTACAACATATATATACAATTTGTAATGAGAATACCCATTATTCTAGAGCCTATTCTAGGTAATGACATCCATTACATATAATCAATTGTGATTCTTTCCTTCAGTTGTGATTCTTTCCTTCAATACATCCAACCCGCATCTCTTTGATGTTTTTAACATACTGGATGCTTTAGCATTCACAGCTTCTCTGTCTGGATTTTTGCTTAACGATGTACAAAAGGATCAGTAAATATCTTGCGGTCTTCGCATTTGTATGTTTGATGGTTGCTTTCTATGTGTTTCTCTGGGTCCTCTTCCCAAACTACCTGAAATGGGTGCCATGTGTACTACTCTTTCTGGTTTCATCTGTGTTGCTATACGTGCACTTGGTCGAAGGTAACAAGGATTATATAGATGACCAATATCACAGCAATTTAGGTAAAACCACTTTTATATATTTCAATTCTTCTTATTGTTTTTTCAATAATGTTATTTCAATTTGTATAACTTTCATTTTCAGGTGTCGTATAAGTAGAGAGGACGATGGAGACTAAGCAAAAAATATTTGTTATGCACATCTTATTGGATGTGGGGTGTGTGCTGTTCAAGTTGATCGTTCCCATGTCCTGACAATTCATTAACCACGTTCAACCATGTATTTTGTTCAAGCCCACTCAATAACTAAAAAACTTACAGTTCACCATGTAAAATGGTTTAGACGAACTCCACACACTCCACATTATGCATATTAAAATCAGCTGGCAAAAGTCGATATCTTGAACTCTTCATGTTGTGTATTGAAGTATATTTGGAGTGTCCTCACATAATTGCTTTCTCCAAAGAGTAGGTGAAAGTCTGGTTGCTTTTCTATTTATTTTCAACTATGTTCCACATCATGTAGACATCCTGGTATTTGGCTGAATATTGTGCAAGCACTGGAACAAAGTTGATTGCAACTTTTCCCACCTTTCCCCTCTTTTACATTTTTATCTTGATGAAGAATTGAAGATCCTAAAAGCAATACATAATTAGCAGCTAATGTTACTAGTATAAAACACAATATAATTATGAGATCAACACACATTAACTGACCATGAAGGAGCCAAAATGATTTCATTTCTTGACTTCAAACTCATGGTGTTTGACGCAGGAGGGTTCCTAATTTGCTTTCAATTTAATTAGGAATCTTTTAAATTGGGCAATCTTTCAAATTTTCTTTGAGTAATCTTTTAAATTTAATTAAGAATCTTTTAGTTTACTTTTAAGATTAGGCTTTACTTTTTCTTTTAGGAATAGACTGCTTGTTATTTTGGTTTTGATTCTAATTTTTCTTTTAGGAATAAGTTGCTTATTATTCAAGTTATTTGAGTACTAAAAATAGAGCTTTTCCTCAATATTGTAGTAGACCTTTGATTTGAGTAATTTAATTGACATTATAGTTATTTCTCTGTGTTTTGGGCAATTCTCTTGTGTTCTTCCCTGTTAATTATGGGAGCATGGAGAACATGTGTATGATGGTGAGGAGCTTGGAGAGCCTGTGTATGACAATGAGGAGCTTGAGGAAGACGTGGAAGACGAAACTAAGGAGCTTGGAGAGCCTGTATATGACACTGATGACAATGGAGATATGTTGTATGAGGATGGCCATGAGAATCTGATTGTTCGTAAGTACCTACTGATTCCCAAGGGCAATTCAGGGGATGATTGGTTGAGAACCAATATTTTTCGCACAACATGCACAGTTGCAGATAAAGTCTACAAGATGATCATTGACAGTGACAATTGTGAGAACGTAGTGTCTGAGGAGGCTGTCCAGAAATTGCAGTTGAACACAGATCGTCATCCCAAGCCGTACAAATTGTCGTGGTTGAATAAAAACAGTGAGGTAACAATAAATAGGCCATGCCTAGTGTCTTTTTCGATTGGTAGGAAATATTTTGATAATGCTTGGTGTGATGTTGTGTCTATGGATGCTTGTCATATATTGTTAAGCAGACCTTGGCAGTATGATCGCCGTGTTATTCATGATGGGCAGAAAATACATATTCCCTTAGCATTAAAGGAAAGAAAATTGTGTTGGCACCTCGTCCGGAAGGAACCACACCCCGACAGCCAATAATTCAAACATGCTTTCTAGGTCCATGTTTTTAGATAAGATTGAGCGTGAAGACGTGGTCTATGCTCTGCTGCCTTGTGGGACTAGTGATTCCAGATTTGCCAGCGGAGGTGCAACCGCTGCTAGCCGAGATTTCTAACCTGATGCAAGAGGACCTTGCTCCTAGACTGCCTCCTGAAGCTATTGTGAATTCCGAGAAAGCTATTGTGAACTCAAGGATGAGTTTTTTCCAACCCAGGGTGACTAATGTAGGAGGGTTTCTAGGGTTCCTAGAGATCCTAATTTGGGTTTCTAGGGATCCTAATTTTCTCCCAAAGTTATTTACTAAATAATTTTGAGTAATCTTTCAATTTAATTAGGAATATTTTAGTTTCCTTTTAAGATTATGCTTTACTTTTTCTTTTAGGAATTGACTGCTTGTTATTTTAGTTTTAATTCTAATTTTTCCTTTAGGAATAGGCTGCTTATTATTTATGTTATTTGAACACTATAAATAGAGTTTTTCCTCAATATTGTAGTAGACCTTTGATTTGAGTAATTTAATTGACATTAGAGTTATTTATTTGTGTTTTGGGCAATTCTCTTGTGTTCTTCCCTGTTAGTTATCTGTTGAAACTAGTCTGCAGGATAATCGCTATTCTGCCTGGCGTCAGTATTATAGTGAAACCAACAATGCACCTCTTGTTGAATTTATGATGAGCTTGTACGCCTAACACTGCCAATATTGGTTTTCTAATATTGGTCAAATACATGTTAAAAACGTCGAGATGTAGTCGGTGATGGAGCCAGGATTTTGGATGAGGGGGGCAGAGTGACGAGTCATAGTTAATTAATGAAATATATTAATTAATTACTTTAACAAAAAAAATTTAATTCAAACAATACATAAAGAATTATAAAAAAACCATCTGCTAAACAAAACTCCATTTAATCTATAGGAAAAAATGAATCCAACAAGCTACATTGTAAGAAGCACAAATGATAAATATATGAGGGATAAATCAAATTGATATGTAAAGTTAATGGGCAAGAATTAATTTCAAATGTAAAATTAGAAGTGGACACAAAAATTGGGTTATTTGCGATTCACCACCTTATCATAAATAACTAACTAGAGATTACCCCATCATTAATCACTATTACATTCTTTCCCGGACTAGCGGTCAACGTGCATTGACTGTCAAAAAGCTCACGTTGATTACCAAAATGCCTTCAAACAATAACCCACAGATGAACCTCGAGATACAAACATGTATCTTGAAGAAAATTTAATGGATCAAAATTTCATGCATTTTCAGAAAAATCCTACGAATAAAATACAAAAATGAACCTTAATGCGAATTCATTTCGAGAAAATACATTAAAAAACATTCTCCTTCCTCAAAGCAGGAAAGAGAGGTTGGTGTTGTTGGTGACTGATAGCGATGTGACACCAGAAAGAATAGTGATTATTCTGCATGTTAGTTTCAACAGATAAATCACAGGGAAAAACACAAGAAAATCACTCAAAACATAGAGAAACACTCTGTTGTTCAATTCAAAATTATTCAAATCAAAGAGTACTTCGAAAGTCCCCACAAGCCAGGTTTTATAGCTAAAAATCGCCATTATCAGAATTTTACCAAAAATAGAAAAATCCCAATAATCATGCTAAAATAAAAATAATAATAAAAGAAGTAATCTTCCAAAAATATGGCCCAAATTGGGTTCAAATCACTTCTTAAACAATAAATGAAATATTACCATAAAAGGAAAAAATGACTAAAATTGTGGATTCGGAAGGGAAAACAATGGATTTTGACATCTGAAAAGATGTGCACCTAGCATAGCTCCATGACCACGACGTGCGCGCCGAAAAGAGTTTTCCGAATTGGGGTCATATGTGCGATTCTGATACCCGTAGCCAAAGTTATGACCAAAATACCGAAACGCACCCAAAATTGCCCCAAATAGGCAAAGATCATGATTACCTGCCATCTTTGCGTTGATCTACTAACTCAAGGTATCTCAGTGTCAATAATGTGCTATCTGACAAGTCAGCATCATCTGACTCGGATCTTCCTGCATCACGATGGTAAGAAAAAGAATTAAATCAAGCAAAGAGGGAGGGAAAGGAAGAAAGTAGGTGGCGGGGCACGATGTCGCAGTAAACAGAGAGAGGGAGTAGAAGAGAGGAGAGGGTTGGAACATGGAGGGAGAACAAAAAGAGAAAAAGGGCAAGGGACCGACAATGGCAGACCTAGGAATTTAAAGGGGGGCAAATGACAAATAATTATTAGTCGATAATAGTAGTTTTCAAGGTGGAGTCAAAAAAAATTTCTACCTGATCTAGTAACTAATAAAAATATATTACCAAATTGAATCTAGTGTAGTCCAATTTTAAGCCAAAATAGGATCGCAATATCTATAACATTAGCAATGGGCAAATGGGCGTAATGACTAGAATATACAACTAAAATCACCAAATAATTATGATAAGTATCTAGTAGAAGCAAAAAAAAAAATCTAAAATTTGCGAATATAATATGATCTTAAAACAATTTCATAGAAAATGGTTTATATAAGGCTCAAAATTTGTACGAGTTTGCTAATGATATATATTTTCATTTGAATTTTATAGTTATTATTTTAGATATTAATTTTAAATATTTTTTGTTGGAGGTTTTAAACCGCTTGTGAACAAGCAATTCATTAATTTACTATTTACAATTACATAAAATTGCGTTGAAAAAAAAAAAGAGTAGGAGCATGTCACAATGACAAAAGTAGTAATTGTGAATAGTCATAAATCATACGCACCAAAATGACCGAAAATAAGTTTGTATTAAACTAAACAATTTTTAATGTTTGCAATTACTAAAAAGTTGCATTGAAAAAAAAAACATATTTCGCTCAAAGAGTATCAACTTCGGGTCATTTACTAAAACTAATAAACTTTTTACCACTACACCAACAGAGATATGTTTAAATAATTGAATAAACAATTTTAATATTGTATTATACAGTATATAAATTAATTTTTTTTGTAAGACTAATATTAATATATAGTAAAAATATTTTGAAAGTTGAGGGGGGCAGCTGCCCCCTCGCCCCTTATTAGTTTCATCACTGAAAACCAAGCCGTGGACATCGCAACGAGCATATTAAAAAAAAAATTTAAGTTAGTGGACATCTTCTTCATCATTGTCGTCATCTACTGATGTTTCAGAGGCCCAGTGAAGCGGGTATTGGCTCAATCGCGCTTTCCATGGTATGAAAAACTCTTGGGTATGTCATTTGGTGTGCCAATTGCATTATTTAGTGTTGCGTATGAGTATGTTGGGGTCATCTTGTGCCTGTCAAGCTCTTTAAGTCCAACCCAAATCTCTTCGACGTTTTTAATTAACATGTTGGAAGCTTTGGCATTCACAGCTTTAGTGATTGGATTTTGGCTTCACAGTGTGCATGAAAGGACTAGTACATGTCTAGCAGTGTTTGCATGTGCTTGTTTGATGATTGCATTTTTTTATTTTTTATTTTTTTATAACAGGAGAAGGGAGGCAAAGTGGCAAAACACAGGGTTCAAACAACCAGCATATTACAAGTCCAACTCAAATGAAGTACAAGACTTATAAATTACAACAAACATGTACACTGAATCCGACGCATAAATCTATCAACAACAATCTTCAATCACTACTTTGGAATCAAGAGGCCAATGCGCATTGGCTGTAGGGGCTTATGAACACTATTGTAAATTATTGCCAAGGTGTAATATATCAACTGAGCTGATCGATGAACCAGGGAGTAATTCCAAGGTTCACTCCAATCCTATGCAAACAAGTACAGTTCATCGTCGCATCTTCTATGCTTTCCACGTTTCCTTGAGAAGTTAATCTCATTTCACTTGAGATGCCATTCACTAAAAAAAATTAATAGCCAAGTCAATGTTTCCATAAACTCGAGCAAGTAGTAAGAGAATGATAAAGGACGGTACAAGTTTTCCCTGAAAACTTATTGAATTCAGCTACTGGAACTGAGAGTGGGCATCTCCAACAGCTGATATTCGAAAAGTCCAATAATATGTAGTGTAAAAAGTGCCAATGAGGTCTGGATTTGAAGACATTTAAACAAAAGATGTTCTCCAAAAATGGAACAACAATTTTTGGGCATCTTGACGATATATATTAATATTCCAAATGACACTGACTAGGAAGCAAATGGTTATTGGCCCCTACGCTTGCATGGACGGCTGCTATGGATTTTGGATTACTGAAAAAAAAAAAAAAAACACAGAGGGTTATGTGGATCATATTTTCACTAGCTAGTCACAAATAAAATTATACAACATAATCTGAATGTTTAATTGCACCCAGAAAATTATACTTGAAATTAATATTTATGATTATTTCATTTTTACAAAATTTACTCTTGAATTAGGTTGTCTTGTATGTGTTTGAGGGTTTTTATATTTTTGTATATTTTCCATGCTTACCGGAAAAATAGTTTTCTTAGTGGGGGAGGTCGGCAAAGAAATGAGGAAAATGAAGTGGATCCAAAAACTGGAAAATTAAGGAAAATCAAGTCGATCTGGAAAACTATTTTACTACTTACGTAATTAATCAAACGCTATAAAATAAGATTTTATCTGAGAAATCATTTTCCAGCCAAAATTTTCAGACTATCAAACATACCCTAAATGTTCACTTCCTGAAGAAGAAGAAAAAAAGTTCTAGTGTTGTATATCTAGGCTACAATTCTTTTTGAGTTTGAATGGGACCTCTAAACTGTTCTAGGCCCAAGACTGGCCAATGAATTTTGGTTCAGGTTCCCTGCCCAGGTCCAAACAAGATGTAAGAGTAATAAAAAAAAAATTTCAAGTGTCACTAAAATAAAATTAACAACAAGCAAAAATATGTAAGCAAAAAAAAAAAAAAAAAAAGGCTTGTGTGCAACCTAGCGTGTAGGAAGCGCTAGTTTCTATTATATGTCTTCCAGAAGAATAAATACACACACTATGTAATTTTTCTGTTTAAGAGGGTGAAATGTGACGAACCGATATGCATAGAAAGAGATACGAAACTCTACGTCAATTTCCCTTGGATATTTGTTCATGCCATCGTCCTAAAATTCCACAATATATACTTTCTCTAACATTTTCTTGGAAAGTAGATTCCATGGATGGAAATGAGATTCCATAAACCATACTCTTGGAACTATTGAAAAAAATCAACAATCCGCGTAATAAGTAACAACATCAACATGGCCCCAGCCCCATACAAATGCTAATTAGTTTCCTGAGATGAAAAAAACGTTTCTGGTTCCTGGCTGGTTCCTTGGTTGGTTCCCATATAATTAGATGCACAAACAAATGGCTCTCAACAATCAAGCTAAACACAACCACTTGCACTCAATTAGAGAAAGCAAAGACTTACAAAATTTTCTAGAATGCGTATCCATCAACTACTAAGAATTGCTCAAATCCTCTTAAATTTGTCGAATCTTGTATTTGCCCCTCCCTTTCTCCCAACTTTAATTTAGGATGGATAGTAATTTTGACCGGCCATGCAAAATGACTCCCCTACGCATCATTTTCCTTATTGCTTATTGACGAGCACTCGATCACAGCCGCACACATGACATAGGCCAACCATAATATGAGAAAGGCTTCAATGTGGTTTCAAGCAGACTCATTCTTAAACTGTTGTTCAGCCCGTAAGTCAGTGCCCAAGCCCAAGTCCCACTATCACAAGTGGTGCGGGTCTTGGGGCTTGGCCCAGGACAATAAGGCCCGAACACAAATCTCTGAGCTGTCATAAACCTGAGACCCACTCACACAAATAAGCTCTTAGCCCAATTAAACATTGTGTTCTAAATAGAGCCAAGTGCCGAAGAGACTCAGTCATGCACAAGTAAGATTTTGGGCGAGATCTCCTCCATCCATCACGCCCTCGATAGAAGGAACAATTGTGGTGGGAACGCTCGCTACTTAAGGTGAGAAAAAGGAAGAAGAAGGGTATACATACACATTTCTAATTACATCTAGTCTTCATTCTTCTTTGCACAATTACCTGACTTAAGCATCGGAGTGCCTTCGGCCACCACAACAGTGGTCCCTAGCTCACCATTGTTTGTTTTACAGGCTCGTGATCAGCAATGATGGATGGATTTTGGTGCATCACTTATAATACAAATTATACATATCCTCTTAGGATCCTAGTTAAGTAATTAACTTTCCGCTTCTTGACAACTTGGAAATTTAGGAGTATTGGTTGGTTTTTAACATCTAGTATCATAGCAGATTTTCTACACAAATTTTTTCCATTTCCCTCCACTTTGTTGTGTTTTCTACTTCACTGTGATGATCAAGGAACTTAAAGTTGAATTTTCTGGTTTCGAAGATCGATTTACTGAATTGAACTATCATTTCAATTGCTTGGATAATTGATTTACTAGTTGGGAAAACCAATTTAATGAGTAAGAAACCATTGTTGTTAATCTTACCACACAAATTCCAAATTTGGCAACTTGTAGTCAACAATTAGTGCAATGACAACCTCCACATCCCCAGTGTGCAAGTAGTCATAGAGACTTGCCAACTGACTTGGTTATTCAAGATATATATTAGAAGGCACAAGCTAAAGCTAGAAGCCTTAGAAGTTTTTGAATAACTGCAAGGGAGGACATGAACTTAGTAGAAAAGGAATAAGATTTTGAAGGAGAAGAAAATATTTAAAAAAATTTAGAGACAAACCCCACGTCCAAGGTTGGATTTCTGAGAGGGGCTACCTAGAGGCTAGACTAAATAATTTAGCATTGAGTATGGGCATAATGCTAAGTGTTGAATATTGGTAGATGAGTAAAGTTACCAAAGGGAGAGGGTTACCATCGGGCAAGTGTCAATAGAGTAGGCCGACGAAGATGTCGACTTTGGAAGCCTGGTGGAATGTTAGGATCCTAGTTAAGTAACTATCACAACCTCATCTCTGATCCCCCCCCCCCTCTCTTCCCCTTTCTATCTCTTATCCCTTCTAGAAATCCATTTCCCATTTCAATCACTCCATCCTCACTAATCTAATCATCAAAACACCAAACCTCAAGCTCCCAAACAACTTTCATGTCACCGAGTTCCCTATTTGATTCAAAGAAACGACACTTGCGAAAATGTCAATCATCCAAAGCATTCAAAAACCAGTCAAATGTCTTCAACCCATAAAAGGAGAAGAAAAATCTAAGTAGTGAAGCTTTGGAGAGATACTAGATGGAATAATCCATAGGTAGGGTTTTCCAACAAATATGAACACACAAAGTTTCACTTTGTTTGGAGAAGGGTTTCCAGCTCAAACCGATTATCCAGCAAATTGGTCCCAATGGTGATTGAACCTTTGCTAGTGAAACAATTTGTATTAGGAGCAATGAGCTGATCAAATGCCTTGTTGCTAGTAAAGTACATGTTTATAAGTAAGAATATTGCTAGGACGGATGCCTAGTGTGTAGAATGTAACCTAGCACAATTATCACAATGCCATAGGGCATGCGTCTTTTCAAAACATGATCCTCCTATATTTCATTGAGATTCAGGGCAGATATCACAAGGTTATTTGCCTTTGCCAATCAGAGAAGATGAAGTTAAAATTATTATTATTATTATTATTATTATTATTATTATTATTATTATTGATGCAGTCGATTTTCGCTCCCTGCTTGACGTTGACCTCCACAAGGAACGCACATGAGCCACGGACCACCGTTTTGGTGGTTGTTGGGTTCCGATGCTAAAGTCAGACATGGCTCGGAGGAAGGCTTAAAGTTGTAAACAAGGAATTTGTAGCATACCTTTATTCACCAACCTCCTATCTTATTTATATTCCTTGAGTCCTGCTTCAACCAGACCATCGGTGGCGTAGTTTAGGGAAATAGATCTTCTTGGAGATTATTTTCTAACTAGGAGTCATCTTGATGAGGAAAGTTTTACTGTTAGATCTGTGCTCCTAGATACATGGGATATAGTTCCTAATTAGAGTGTTATCTATAGGTGGAATTTTCCATGTATGACGTATACTCTGGTATTTGCTTCCTAGGTGGAGACAAAGTATTGTTGGTTTGCCTATCCAAAGCTAATCCCCGAGATACTTACCTTAATAGGTCTTACATGTATTGGGGATGGTTGTGAGATGTGTGGGCTTAGTAAGACATAGTAATTTGGGTCTGTCTGGCGGACTGCACTACGCGGGCTTGATGCCGCTTGGGCCGGATCAACGCTATACTGATGTTTGGGCCTGTCATTCCTAGAAATCATCATGACATGTGTACGGAGTAGATGAAAGGACATTTCGATGTATCATTAGTTGATCCCCCTCGAGTTAGTAGGGCGTCTAGTCGGTCCATTAAAACTCTGAAAAGTAATTGTATCGTCGTAATGATTGAACCCAAAGTGTTGTCTCGTCTATGCTTTGTGCTTTATTTTGTGCGAGTATCCTTTTGCAAAGTTTGATTTGCACTTTCCTTCAATGGCGGCAACTCTTTGATCTTACTCCCACACATGAGTTGTCTTACACTTGCCACAAGCTCTTCAAAGATAGCTCGATTGATGAAACCGAGTTAAGTAGGCTTCGGGGTCTGTATCATATTCCCAAAGATTTGGAGCTTTTCCCCATGTTCACGGTAGGGATGGCAACGGGGCGGATTTGAACAAATCCATCCCCACCCCATCAGGAATAATGGATCCCCAAATCCGCCTCGCCAACCCGTTTATAGATTTATTTAAAAACCACCTCCGCCCTGCACGGATTGGCGGATATCCGCCCCACACAAATCTCCGTTAAAAAATTATGTAAATCTGTTGAGATATCTCAGTTCAATCAGGTTATCCATGTAAAATATACTATATTCATTAACACCGGTAATCCATACAAAAAATTACAAAAAACCATACAAAAAAAATTTTCGATCAAAGATCTGAAATCACAGTTTGATCAAAGATCTTTGATTGCAGAGAGGGAAAGGAGGGGAGGGAGGAGAGAGGAAGGCGGCTGGGATGGAGATGACCCTTTGCTCGCTTATCTAATAGAGGGGAGAGTGAGGCGGCCGGGATGGAGACGACCCTTCGCTAATGGAGAGGAGAGGGAGGCGGCCAGGATGGAGACGACTATTCGCTGTGAATTGAACCCTTCGAGTGTCGGAGTGTCCACGAGAACTGAGAAGGACTGAAGGAGGGCTTCGAGGATCGTTGGCTTCACTAAGGAAAGAAGGACTGAAGGAGAGCTTCGAGGATCGTTGGCTTTGCTGAGGAGAAAAAGGACTGAAGGAGAGCTTCACTGCCTTTGCTGTGAGAAGGAAATTGTGAGTCGAGTGAGAATAAGTGGAGAATTGAGATCAGAGTGAAGTGTTTAATCCCTTTATATAGTTGAAGGGTAATTTTGTAATTTTATCGGTTAAACGGATATCCGTGGGGCGGATATGGCTAAATCTGTATCTGCCCCGATTAATAAACGAACACAGTTTTGAAGTCCGTATCCGCCCCAAGATCCAGGGACCCTTTACCAAATCCGCCCCAAACGGGGCGAGTAGGGTGGATATCAGTGAAAATCCGCCCCACTGCCATCTCTAGTTCATGGTTCAAACTCCAGTTACATCCCCACAAGGGTATATAGGACTGCACTGAGGTATGTGTTAATCCGGACTCCGATTCTCAGTTCTGGACGACATTTGGCATTTCTTCCTTTCCCTCTGTATGCCCCCAGCTCAGATACTCCAATCGGGTTTAAGATTTTGATTGCAACCCTCATTAGAGTGCATGATGTTGGATTTCGCTTGACTTCGGCGATAGTTCAACGTTTGATCGCCGCTCAATTGGATTCTAGATGTGTTTGTGTGTTGAGCACTCCTGATTGCTTGCATCCTGTAGCTGATGATATTGAGCCTTGGCAAACGTATTGGTTTCTGACTTTATTGAATTTCCCATACTTCAGGCTGGGAGGACATCAGGTCCCAAGATTCTTCCAGTTTGATCTTAGTATGTTCTTTGTCGTTGTCTTACCATCCCAGATTTCAGATTTAGCGCTAACTTGATGTTTTGTTTCTTTTTTTTTAGAAAAGTTTGTGACCCTGATCCTCACTGAGGAAAAATAGTCGATAGAGAAGGGGTTTAATGAACTCCTATTGATGTCCGTTGAGGAGGTTATAATCCGAGCAACATCATATGGAGCGGGTCGCTCATATGTTCCCGTGAGGCCTTTGTTGCACTCAGCTCACCGATTAAAGAGGTCGGAGGTTGTCGTTCGAAGAAAATGAGCCTAGTTATGCCCAACCCATCAAGGCTGGCTGAGTTAGAAACGGGCATGCTTCCTATCATTCTTCCTAAGAGGAGGCGGCCCACTAATCATGCTGCTTCTTTTTTCGAGCCGCCATCCTTACTAGAGAATGAAGCAATTGTTGCAAAACATAACTTATCTTCGTCTACTTAGGAAATGGTCCCAGGGGATCCTAGTTTCTCGCTGGATCTTGTTGTCCCCACTGTCGACTTAGAGGGGGAGTGCACTGGACCAAAGGTCGACGTCTGAATCACCATGGGTCCCTGGTGAAGGCTCGTACTATCGAGTCACATGATTCTATTGTGCTGCATCATGATGCTCGCGAGAGAGTGCTCGCTTTGGAGAAGGCTTTTACAGACTTACGGATGTCATATTCAGATGCTCTCCACCGGGTGGATTCTTTGACCAATCAACTGCAGGATTCTAGTGTTGTCGTGGACTTCGGGGCCATGTGGACCACAACGTCAACTTCTGAAGCGGAATCGGTAGCCGTAAAGGTTCAACTGAAGTCGACCAAATTTGATCCGGCTTCTACCCGGGCGGAACTGGTGCGGGCCCGTGCTGAGTTGAAGTGCTTAGAAGGTGTTGTGGACAAGTGGTCGTATGATCTTGCAGGCTCAAATTGCTGAGAGAAAGTTAGTCGAGACTGAATGTTGTTATACAATGACAGCTCGAATCAGAAGTTGTTGAGGGACTTCGCCGTGTTCGTGAAGCAGAACGCTTATTGACTGAAAAACTTTCGCACTATGCCGCATTGGTAAGCACGGTGGATTTTAGGGCTTCGAGATGGAAGCTGTAGGTGTCGCCAGAGGTCGTTTAAAGCATGCTAAAACTTCTAGAGCTGATTAGAGAATAACACCCTAGTTTTGTCATCAATTTTGCCTATTATAGAAAGACTGCTTTTGGAACTATCATGTTGCAAGAAAGTCCTAGCTTTTCGGGACAAGTTGTTGAGGAATTCGTTTTGTCCCCTGCTAATCTAAAATAGTTGTAATGTCTTTCTCAGGACAAAAACATATCTTTTAATGCAAGTCACATTTTGAAACTCTGCTTGTTTGTCTTATACTACCGTGCCATTGTGTATTTCTTAGAAGCTTTCGACCCATGTTGCGGGTCATGAAATCAGTATTCTCGGGCCTTTCATGCTGGTAGATGGTATGTGTTTTCAGTTGAGTTGCATCAAAACTGACTGTGTTGGGAAACCTTTGTCTATAGTTGAGTTGTAATGGTCCATGGCGAGTCACCTCCACAAGTCATGGAACCACTGCATATACTCTTATTCCCTAAGCCATTGTTGTCCATGCACAGTGGACTAGGAGTTGGGATGTTCCAGAAGCCGTCGTCATCAGTAGGATCTGAATAAGCTTACCTGGTAAGGTTTGGAGATATTGTCTGTTGGCGAGTCATCGTCATTAGGCGTAAGAGCGCTAACAGAACTGTATCAAATTTAGCGACCATGGTCTGTAGAAGAGCAGTGGTCCCATGGCAAGCCATTGACATCAGTCGAAATTAGCTAGGCTTCCACCTTCCAAATCATCTACACCCATACAGAGCGTGCTACAAATTTGGGAGTTGAAATGCGACCATCGTCTGTAAAAGAGAAGTGGCCCCGTGGCAAGCCGTCGACACCAGTTGGAAATGACTAGGCTCCAACCTCCCAAATCATCTACACTCACGTAGAGCGAGCTACAGATTTGAGCGTTGACCATAAGCTATCATCGTCAGTCGTCACTGACTTGGCATACCTGATCAGGTTCGACGGTCATTTTCTGTAGAAGAGCAATGATCCCTTGGCGAGTTGTCATTATCAGGCATGAGAGTACTGACTAGACTTCCACTTCTTAGGCCATCGTCATCTGCACGTAGAGGACTAGGTGTCCTAAACACCAGAAGTCGTCGTCATTAGTCACGAACTGACTAAGCTTACCTGGTTAGGTTCAATCGAAGATCATTGTCTGTAGAAAAGCAATGATCCCTCGGCGAATTGTTTTTATTAGGTGTGAGAACGCTGATTAGACTCCCATTTCCTAGGCCATCGTCATCAACAGGAATTGACAAAGCTTACCTAGTCAAGTTTGGCGATCATTGTCTGTAGAATAGAAATGATCCCTTGGCGAGTCGTCATCATCAAGCATGAGAGCGCTGACTAGACTTTATCTTCCTAAGCCATCGTCATCCGCACGTAGAGAACTAGGCGTCGGGAGCACCAGAAAATTGTCATCAGTCGCGAACTAACTAAGCTTACCTAGTTAGGTTCGACGATCGTCTGTGGAAGAGCAATGATCCCTTGACTAGTAGTCGTCATTAGGTGTGAGAGTGTTGACTAGACTCTCACTTCCTAGGTCATCGTCATCTGTAGACAGCGGACTAGGCGTCGGAAACACCAGAAGTCGTCGTCATCAGTCACAAACTGACTATGCTTACCTGATCGGGTTCGGCGATCATTGTCTGTAGAAGAGCAATGATCCATTGGCGAGTTGTCATTATCAGACATGAGTGTTCAGACTAGACTCCCATTTCCTAGGCCATCGTCATCCACGCGCATTGGACTAGGCGACTGGAGCACTAGAAGTCATCGTCATTAGTCACTAACTGACTAAGCTTACCTGGTCAGGTTCGATGATCATTTTCAGTAAAAGAGCAATGATCCCTTGGCGAGTCATCATCATTAGGCTTGAGAACGCTGACTAGACTCCCATTTCCTAGGCCATCGTCATTCGTGCGTAACGGACTAAGCATCGGGAGCACCAGAGGTCGTCGTCATTAGTCGCGAATTAACTAAGCTTACCTAGTCAGGTTCAGCGATCAATGTCTGTAGAAGAGCAATGATCACTTGGTGAGTCGTCATCATCAGGCATGAGAGCACTGACTAGACTCCCACTTCCTAAGCCATTGTCATCTGCGCACAGCGAACTAGGCGTCGGGAGCACCAGAAGTCGTCATCATCAGTCGCAAACTAACTAAGCTTACCTGATCAGGTTTGGCGATCATTATCTATGAAAGAGCAATGATCCCTTGGTGATTAGTCGTCATCAGGCGTGATAGCGCTGACTAAACTCTCACTTCCTAGGTCATCGTCATCCGCAAACAGCGGACTAGGCGTCGGGAACACCAAAAGTCGTCGTCTTCAGTCACGAACTAACTAATCTTACCTAGTCAGGTTCGGTGATCATTGTTTGTAGAAGAGCAATGATTCCTTGGCGAGGCATCGTCATCAGGCGTGAGAGTGCTGACTAGACTCCCACTTCCTAGGCCATCGTCATCCACGTGCATCGAGAGTACCAAAAGTTGTCATCATCAGTCGAAGCTGACTAAGCTTACCTGGCTAGGTTGGGACTCCGCTTATTATGGTACTTATGAAATTGGATTGCATTGTGCGGATTAGTTTCCACAAATTTCAATGTAAGTTATTTAAAAAGAGGTACCTTAAATCAGCTGACAATATGTAGGTGTACTACGTGTATCAAGGGTGACTAGGGTATCTCCTGCTTGCGTCAGTGTACGTGGTAGGGTACTGATCGGATAGTCAGCAAAGCTGGTGGGCCCATATTAGAAAAAACTAGGTCATTTCGCAGGATTAATGTGCCATGTGCACGGCACAGATTGCGAAATGGTAGAGTATCGGTTACTCCCCCCAATTAATGGGGTTTTGTGCAGTTTCATTAATTGATTAATCGTGGACCTGTGTAGTTTTCATGGGAACCGTCGCTTCCTCGTCTCCCATACGGTATTTAATGTTGGTTTTTAATGTTGACGCACCTGTTTGGTGAGCCACTTCATTATATAATGGCATTTCTTCACTGTTGTAGGCATTATCTTCTATAGAGTGCACTCTTCAGATGCTTTTACTCAAAGAACATGCTTTGGGTTTTAGGGGTGGGCACGATCTGGGTCAGTCTGGGTTTGGGCTAATCCCGATTTCGGTCCCGGTACAGTGAAACGGGAACTGTACGGGTCGGGAAATCAATTTTTTTGGGCTGACCCCATTGGTACTAGACTGTTTTTAACCGGGACAGTCCAGGTCAAGACCGTGCCATCCCGGTTCAAAAAATTGTGATTTTTCTTTCTCTTTTTGTTAACACAAATTTTCAGCTAAAAAAACAACTCAGGGATCTTATTTGCTATTATGTCATTGAATCAAACCATCAAGATTAGAAGATTCAAACAACATTGAAGCTTTATCCACAAATGGACAGTAAAATCGCATTTCCCTTTTCTTCATTCACCCCCAATCTTCCCTTTTGTTCAAATCTGATTTGAGGCATGCCCTCGCTAGATCTCGAACACCACCCTTAGGATGAGCCCTCTTGTTGGATCTTGAACACCACCCTTTGGATGAGCCCTCGCTGGATCTCGAACACCACCCTTAGAACGAGTAGCGGTCAGATCCAAAGGTGAGGGCAAAGGCAAAATGAGGGGGAGGCACTTGGGATTATGAATCCCCTGATTATGAATGAAGATTTATTAGGGCGTGAAAATTTGGGCTTTTGACTTGATAAAAGTACGTGGGCTTGGGCTTGCTACGGTAACTAGGATGGACCGAATGGTCCGGGACAAAATTTGTGATAACTGATTCTGTCCCGGTTCAAACCGGTCCAGGATCGAGATCGGATTAAAAACAACATAAACCAATTCATCTTGGTTTGAACCGGTTCGGAACCATATCAGTCCGGGTCGGTCAAGTCGGGACTAGGATTCTTGCCCACCCCTATTGGGTTTTCCAAAGGCTTATAGAGCATTTCTGTTCTTTGAGTATTTGAATGTTTTGACATTTGCAGCAATGAGTCTTGAGATGACTTGCTATTATGTGTGGCCATCCGCTCTGGGTGAGCACCCGATTGGTTCATTAAGACCTTGTAATTTCTTCTCGTATTGCAAAGAAGAAACACAGACTTTTCCACACAAGATGAGTCTGTCATTTATGTGTTGGTGCCCCATCGGCGCTTCAAAACCGCATAATTTTCAAGATAACACAATCAACCAACTTTGGAGTGGTTGTTTTCCTCCCTCCTCATCTAGCCTTGACACTTTGTGCTGCTCTAGAACTCGGAGTTGCGGAGTGGAATGAAGTTGAACATGGCCTATCGGAGTGGGCCATTGACTCCTAGACGCCCCTCTCATCCCTCAATTGGAGGTGCAGTCAATCTGTTTCAACCTGATACTTGTCCCAAGTTTGGTTGATTGGGCGGACTGAACGTGTGCGTTGGTTGTAGCTTCGGCTGAAGTGTCGCGGGCCTCGGGTTGCTGATTTTGTGCCACATCAAGTCATCCTTGCGAGGTGGGTTCGACGGAGTATTGAATTGAGTGCACTTTTTCATACTCTTTTTCATACATTTGCTCTTGCCTGTAAATCATCTTCTCCGGTGAAATTGTAGAACGAACTTGCTAGTGGGTACCGTAGTCTACCTTGGATACCTTTACTGTCACTTCTAAGTCCTCTTCTAAAGTCGGACTGTTTGAGTATATCACAATGGATTTGAATGTTTGTAGTTTGTAATCTTTTGTACTCGCCATCTGGGCAAACATTATAACATCATTTAATAATTAATAGAGTGTGTTTGCAAAATTCTATTTTATTTCTCAAATGAGTGCATATCACAGAAGTTCCTAAGGATTAAACTGACTACTGGAAGAAAGCTAAACAATTGGATAGATTAATTGTTCGCGGAGAGAGGTTGATCTGACCCTGAAATAAATTCACATGGCCCTTGTTTGGATTGTAAGTACCTTCGGTGAATTGTCAAGTTTCGCTGACGTCGTTAAGGTTACTAAAGAGTGAACTTTGGGTGCACGCACGGGGGGGGGGGGGGGGAGGGGGGAGGGGTGGCTTTCATACCCGCTGGCTGTTGTGGGATTGAGCTCCCATTTGTGATGACTTCCCTGCTTGGATGGATATTCCGTCAGGCCAGAAGATGGGTCGTTGCTGTAATGTTGGATTGCCCTTTGTTGCTAAGTTGAGCCACTGTTGATGGGTCTTTGTTCCTATCTAGGAGGAGCGACTCATCCCCAGTTTCTGTGATTTTTTTCTACTCAACTTTTTGGCGGTATCCAACTATATCTAAGAACAATCTATCTGTTTTAGCGCGGTGTAGTGGGAACCCCGTGTCGTTGGTTGATCCCCGAGAATTGTTCCCTCTGAGTGGTTGGTTGTATACTTCACGCATTGATGAAGGGTGAGGATCACTGCTTCATCTGGTGAAGCTAGGGCCTCCCCAAGATGAGGTTATAGGTAGACAGTGCGCTCACTACCATGAAGTCCTGGAACATGACCTTCCTTAGTTGTGGCTCTCTTGCCACCACAACTAGCTTTATCTTCCCAATTGGGAAGCATTTTTTTCCGCTAAACCATATCGACGGGTAGTTGGAAGGTGTTAAGTTTTCTTCCTTAAGGTCCATGTTGTGGAATGCGTTGTAGAATAAGACATTGAGGAGGCTTATTGTGTCTACCATGGGCCTTTTTACTTCCCACCTTGCAACAGATACCGAAATAACAAGAGCATCATTGTGCGGTGCGCGGACGCCTTCGAGGTCCTTATCTGTGAAAGTTAAGGTCGGGATTGGACTATGTACTTACGAGTAATACATGCGTCGATCCTCCCTGGTAGGCTGTGTCTGCATCTCAAGGAGTGTCTGCTTTCGGGACTTGTTTGATTGTTCTTCTTCTGGTCCGACTCCGTGAAGGACATATATAATGTCTGGAGCCTCCTTATCGATTTTTTTGACCGCCTCTCCCCTTTCCCTAGTCTGGTCTTGCCTTTTTTCGAACCCATGAACTCTTTCAGCTCGCCCTTTTGGATCCAATACTCGATCTCGTACCTTAGACTCTTACAGTCGTTGGTGTCGTGGTCACCCTCCTTGTGGTACAAGCAATACTTGTTGTTGTCACATTTGGAGGGCTCTCCGCACTGCTTCGGGGGCCATTTTAGATTCTCTCAATTCTTTATGGAATTAAGGACATCTACCAAACTAGAGTTGGGGAGGGGGGGGGTTATGGTCCTAGACGCGACATAGTTGAAAGATTTTTCTAGCCTGGCACTTCCAGAGTCCGAGTTGTTGTTGTTGCGCTTCCGTTTGTTTATATCTTTATCTTTTCGTCTCTTTTCCTCCCTTTTGTCTCTAGAACCAGAGGGTTTCCTTTCTGTTTCAGTTTACTTCTTGGTCATTCTCATTTCTTCCAAGGTGATGTGCCTCTGGGTGTTTTTTAGAACTTCTACCATATCCATAGGGGGTTCCAAGGTGAGGAAGTCATAAATTTTTTCCTCTCTTAGCCCCGCGATAAAAGCCATAATAGAGGAATCATCACCGCAGCTGTCCATGAGTGTCAACTCGTCATTGAAGCGCGTGACGTATTCCCTTAGCATTTCATTTGGCTTCTACTTCAGGAAGAGTATATAGTACGTGCCTTTCTTGATCCGTTGGCTGCCAACAAAGTGTGTAAGAAATGTTTTGGCTAGTGTCTTGAATGAGTCGACTGACTTTGGCAAGAGGCTATGGAACCATGTTAACGCTGACTTCTTCAGGCTGGTAGGGAATGTTTTGCACATTACCGATTCATAACCTTCTTTGAGCGCCATCACGTGCTAATAATGATGCAAGTGATTAAACAAGTCACTGGTCCCGTCATAGAACTCAAGCTTCATAAGGCTGAACTTCTTTGGCAGAGCTCTGTTCATGATGTGGTCCACGAACGGGGGAACATAAAGGTTGTACAACACATCTGGGTCATGAACCCCTCGGTGGAGGAGGTTCTGCGTGGCAAGTCTATCTGCCCTGAAAGTTGGATCTATGTTGGCCACATCGCCACCTCTAGTCCAGTAAGAACTGGAGGGGGTTTGACTCCTCTGCGCCTGCTCTCTATTGTTGTCTGGAGATTGAGGTCTGTGCTGCTTCTAATCTCCATCAACGGGTAGAGGATTTTGCTGAGTGAGGATCTCCACTGCTTCAGCAATCTGTTTATCTGGGATGATAACATATCCATCCTAAGGTCTGTCGCCGTCGTTGTTGGCATGGGGATGTGGGATTGCTCCCCCTGTGTCGCTGGCACCACTGGAAGCTATGGTATAGCACCAGTTTGAGCATTTGAGATGTCCCCCTGGTCTCTGTTGTTACGAGATCTAGTGATCACCATCTTCTTGAACTCTGAAGAGAGATGATGTTAATGTTTTATTAGGAACTTTTTCGTCCCCACGGATGGCGCCAAATTGATGCAGTCGATTTTTACTCCCTGCTTGACCTTGACCTGCTGACCTGCACAAGGAACGTACGTGAGCCACAGTCTACCGTTGTAGTGGTCGATAACACTCTAATGCTAAAGTCAGACAGGGCTCTGAGGAAGGCTTAAAGTTGTAAACATGGAACTTGTAGCGTACCTATGTTTACCAACCTCGTGTCTTATTTATATTGTTGGAGTATTGGTTCGACCAAGGCATTGATGGCGTAGTTTAGGAAAAGAGATCTTCTTGGAAATCCTTATCTAATTATGAGTCGTCTTGAGGAGGAAAGTTTTCATGTTAGATATATGCTCCTAGGTACGCGGGGGATAATTCCCAATTAGAGTGTGTTCATAGGGGTGGAAGTTTCTATGTACGACGTATACTCTGGTGTTTGCTTCCTAGTTGGAGACAAAATGTTGCTGGCTTGCCCGTCGAAAGTTGATCCCCGAGATACTTGCCTTAATAGGTCTTATATTGGAGATGGTTGTGAGACGTGTGGGCTTAGCGGGACATAGTAATTTGGGTCCGTCTAGCGGATTGCACTACACGGGTTTGATGCCACTTGGGCAGAATCAGCGCTAGACTGATGCTTGGACATGTCATTCCTAGAGATCATCAATTATAATAATAATAATAATAATAATAATAATTATTATTATTATTATTATTATTATTATTATTACTTCACGATATGTCTTACGATTTCCAGGTATTTTTAGAGGGATTTGCACTCTTCTTTGGAGGGATGCCAAAATTTGATTTTGTAATAGTTAGGGGACGAATATAAGGGAGTCATTTGGCATGGACGGCCAAAGTTTCATGAATATGAATTTACGGGGCAAATGCAAAATTAGACAAGTTTGAAAGATGCATAAAGTTAGTGTATACCTTTGAAAAATAGCCATGTACCTTAGAAAAGTAAAAGTCTTGATGGAACAGGAGTCATCGAAGTTTCCGCGTTATGTAGATGGAGTGGACTCGGCCAATTAATATAAAATGGGCGATTTGCATGACATGAACACTCCCTGATAACTCTAGCTAGCCTTTTATTCTTAGTGATCATGAAGATGAAGATGAAGAACATGTTATCAAAAATAAAGTGGGGTAATACACTGCCCAAATTCTTGACACCCTCCCAAGAGCTCCCATAATTCCGACTGCATCAATTGAATCATCTGCTGATGATGCTCGGATCCATGTCCCTAAAAACTCCATTGTCACCCCCACAAAAATTCCAACTATATCAGTTGGTCTATTCAATGGTTACGAATATCTTTCTTCTACATCACCATCATCATCATCATTAGCATCAACGTCACCTTCACCTTCATCTTCATCTTCATCTTCATCTTCATCTTCACCATCACCATCACCACCTTCATCTTCACCTTCACCAACATCTACAGAAAAGAGTAGGCGCTTTACATGGTACGAGATGCTACTGGGCATGTCATTCGGTGTGCCAATAGCACTATTTAGTGTTACATATGAGTATGTTGAGGGTCATCTTGTCCCTGTCAAACTCTTTTCATCCAACCCCAAACTCTTCTTAGTTTTTATCACCTTGGATGCTTTTTCATTCACAGCCTCTGTGATTGGATTTTGGTTTCACAATGCTGACGTGCAAAGCAGGACAAGCAAATATATAGGGTCATTTGCATTTGGTTGTTTGATGATTGCTTTCTATGTGTTTCTTTGGGTTCTCTTTCCAAGCTACTTGAAGTGGGTTCCATGTCTACTTTTCTCTGTGATTTCAGTTGTGTTACTATATCTACACTTCTATCATATAGAGACAGAGACCGCGGAGACAGAGACAGAGATGCAGAAAGAGGAAGGACGAAGTCTTCTTTAGTTATTGTTGTGATTAAGGACGTACACCACCGTATACTTCAATAAAAACTATGTACAGTTTAATTAGTAATATGGTGTACAATCTCTTTTACTGAAGAGTCTGCTTGCTTATGATATATGATAAGATCAAGCTGACCATACAAATTGTGATATTTTGTTGCCAACCATTTGGTTTAGTAGACAATCTGGACAGATATTTATTGATGGAGAAAGAATATGACGAGTTCAATAGATAATCTCACGAGAAAAACAAAAAAAAAACAATGCAAATTGTTGTGGTAGTGGTTGGTCGCATATTACATAAAGTAGCTAGGCCCCAAAGATCATTTTTTCATCTGCAATTCAATTTCCCATTTTCCATGCTTAGCTGGTAGCCCAAAGAGTACGCAAGCCTGCTTAGTAATTCAAAAATATAAAGAAATACATTTTTGAGGTGGACTACAAACCAATAAGTGCTCCTACCACATACACAAATGACTTATACGTTGAGCTACTTTACTTGTTTGTGTAGATTATTATAGGCCCACAACTTATCATAGGGCGCGCAAGCTCCACACAAACTAGTCCGCAAGCCTAGCTACAGATAGTGCTACGTGAGGTTGAACGTGTCGGGGACTCATGTGGAGGTTTTGAGACTCACTAACGAACTAGTCCTCACTATGTCCAAAACCTCATATTGTGGATGCTCTAAGGGAATGATAAAGGACACTACACTTTTTTTCTAAAAACTTGCTGAGCTCAGCAACCAGAGCTAACAACATATCCAACAGGCTAGGTCAATGGTGTTATGGTCTAGTGGTTAGGGCTGTGTGGATTTGTCCCCCATGTTCTTGCTTTGAGTCTCGCCTGTGGCATGGTTACTTTCTTAGGGTGTTGACCTGCAGGTCGCCCAATTGATAGGTTCAGGGATCCTTTAAAAACCCTGCTCGCCATCCAAAAAAAAAAATATATATATATATCCAACAGTGACATTCGAAATCCCAAACTTGTTAGTGTCAATAAGGTATGGATTTTAGAACATTTAAAGAAAAGATGATTTACAAACATACAACAAATTTTGGACATCTTGACTGATAATGTGAGTATGCAAATGTTAGGATAATGTTTTGTACTCACAGTTTCATAAAAATGTTGACATATTGAAGGGAAAAGATGGTTGAAAAAGGTAGAAAATGGAAGACAGCTAGTTTTTGGAAACTAACTATCCAAGATCTTTATAATCAGAGCATTAGATACGGCAAAGAAAGAATTGAAATGAGTTTTATATTTCCTTAGAAATGCCTTTACTAATTATGCATTAGGAATATCTTTAAGATAAATCGAGACATAAATGAGAAAGTGACAATTCATTTTTAGTGCAATAAGCCAATGAAATCCGAAAATACATGGAAACGAGGTTTTTGCAATCTGGGTAGTGTGGCATGATATGGGAGGATAATGAAATTCTCGAATTACGTATAAGCCTTCCCATGTAATGCCAATAGGAACAATGACCTTGACCTACTTTTTGGTGCCAACCATAGAATACAACAAATCAAACAAACCTTTTTGCCTTTAATGGTTGCATTTTATTTCTCTTGAGATTTTCTATTATTCCATGAAGGACACTTCTCTCAATTAAACATGTGCAGCCTAATAAATTCATTCATATATATATTCTTAATTTCTCCATTAACAAACACATGTATTGCTCTTAAGATTGTATATCTACAGAAGCTTGCAATTGTTATGATGATGGTTAATGTTACTATATACATGATGGCCTTTTTTTTTCTCAAATTATGTATACATGATTGCAATTCTCATTAAGGATGACTTAATTGTATCTAATTGTATTAAATTCGGAACAAGAAGAACTTCATCGATTGAAAACTTCATTCACCATCCATTGGATCTATCACAAGAGACCCAAGATGGGTTTATATTATCTAAACTAGAATTACATTTAGAAACAAATACAAATCATAGCAGTTTGAGCTCAAGTGTTTGAACAACTTCAGTGCTGAGGTCTACAAGTTGGATGCAGATGCTGAGGTGTGTATTGGCTTCCTGAGCAATCGTCTGCATGTTCAATATGAGGTTCCGGATAGATCTTTGTTTCAATTTGTATCTAGTTAAACCTGGATGTGGTCATCCAGGAGGTGTTGTCTGAAGCGGATGCTTGCAGTGAAGAAGAGATGGATGCTTGCAGTAACGAAAAGATGGAAGAGATGAGTGATTCTAAACGCGATGGGTATAAGGTGAAGGTGGAATAGATGAAAGACGAAATATGTATGATGGACGAATATCAGCTGATGTAATGAAATAACATAGGTATTCAGATGGAAGTTTGGTTTCTAGATGGTATGAATATGATCTCTTGTCCTGTGTAGATGGTAAAAATGTGTTTACAGTATTTCAAGAGTGAAGTCGCACCATATTACTTTTGAAATCTTTGATTACAAAGTATTGTTGAGATTGAGTTGGCTAGAATAGTCTCGCGTCAAGTAAGGAGGAGTCGTCACTATGATTTATATATAAGGAGATGATCCACTTCCTATAAAACCCCACACCCAAGGCCCGGATGGAAAGCCTAAGTTGCGGTGTTGAAGTTGGATACAATATCGTCGCTACCTATAGTGAACTCGAGGGTATAGTGGACCTAGGTATGGAAGGCCCAAGTTGTGGTGTTGAAGTTAGGTGCGCGCTCAGCGCGCCAACAAGTGGTATCATTTAGGTTCCAGATCCTTATCCTAAAAGTCCGGACAACGTGGAGTTAGTGCGGAGTGCTACCCAGTGGACCTTGGTGTGCACACGCGCTCAGCGTGCCAACGAGAATATATCCTTATTAATCACAACACTAAATCATCTCATATTCACATCCTAATTCAAGAAAACCTCCTCCTACATTCCTATTTCTCCATTGCCCTCAAAGAGGGGTACCCAGCCCGCTTCAAGTTGCTTGAGAAGAGAACCCATAGCAACACATGGAAAGCAACCATCAAACATGCAGATGCAAACACCCCGAGATATTTGCTTGTTCTTCTATGTACAGTACCTTGAAGCCAAAATCCAATCACTGCAGTTGTGAATGCTAAAGCACGCCAGGTGATGAAACCTCAAATAGATTTGGGTTGGATTCAAAGATTTTGGCAGGAACAAGATGGCCCTTAACATAGTCATACGTAACACCAAATAGCGCTATTGTTACACCAAATAGTATCTTGTACCATGTAAAACGCTCCCTCGTTGCTGAAGCCTCCAAAACAAATGACAATGAAGATTGAGTAGAAAGAGATTCAGAACCATTAACTGGACAGACTGATGTAGTTGGAATTGTGGGTGCTTCTGAGGTGGTGGGAATAATGCCAGATATCAGGGACATCAATCCCCACATCATTAATAGATGGATGGATTGATGAAGCAGATTGAATAATGGGCATTTCTGGGGTAGGAGGAATAATGGAGATTTCAGAGACATGGCTCCATGCATCATTAATAGGTGAATCACTTGATGTAGTTGGAGTTCTGGGTGCCTCTCGGAGGGTGCCAAGGATGTGGGGAGTATCCACCCCTATAATTCTGTTAACACGTGCTTCCTCTTCTTCATTAAGAAAAAAAGATAACAATACATGGGAACCGGAGGAGTTCCTGTTATGCATCACCCATTTTATATATATATTTTTTACTAAGCAAATGGTTGTCTAAGTGTGGTTCATTTGCATTTGCTTCAAAGGGAAAAACAAATCTCCAAGGAACACTGAATGAAGACTGCGTGATCCAAAAGTGGGACGTGTCCTGTATTAAAAAGGATTATCAAAAAACAAAATTGTGTATGCCAATAATGTATAGTAGAAACAAATGACAACAATGAATTCAAATTTTATCTTCCTTCATATTTGAACTTCTTTCTTGTTTTAGAAACAAATCATAAAAATCTTCCATGTTCCAAACTTCTTCCTTGTTTCATGACCCTTTTTAAAAATTGGATCATTGGCCCTTTTTATTTATTTATTAATCCATGCCCGAAGGCTATATGACTGACCCTATAGGGTTAATCAAACCAGGCCCGAAGGCTACAATATTGTTGCCACTTAATATCCACATCGCCTCCATCTCGCATAGAGACTTGCTTTCGCTCAGGTCCATCGCTTCCACCTTGCATGAAGACTCGCTTTCACTTCCATCTAAGCAGCTGCATTCAATACCCAATGGCTTATCAAGGAGCAAATGTGCTCCTAATAATCGGGTGAAAATTCACAAAATCCTAACTGGTGAGTCTCGAACCTGCGACCTCTCACAATGAGAGTGGATGTCCGACCAATTGAGCTACAATTGGTGGACTTACCTAGTTAACTTATTCAGTTTTATTGGTAGCTTTTCTTCTCTGCATATGTTGTACTTCAAGGAGAACTAAATGATAGGGCTTACCAAATAGTGTTATCCAACGGCTGACCAACATTCCCTATGGCTGACCAACGCTATCAACGGCTGACCAATGATACCTAGGAACTCACCGACATTATTCCTCCCGGAAAATAAAGACATGGCTCTGATACCAATTTCTACCCAGGATATAACCCTAGACTTTAAAATAGAGATAGGGTAATGTAGAATGCAAGAAATTTGAACAATTTTGTTCAAATTTCTTGCATTCTACATTACCCTATCTCTGTTTTTAAGTCTAGGGTTATATCCTTGGTAGAAATCAGGGTCTGGATCCTCAGAATGATCTAAGTCTTCATATTGTGTTGGATTGGATAGAGTATTGATTTGTTTGGAAGAGGAAGGCTTATCCTGCAATTTTAATGCAACAAGTTTTCGATTGCTTTCATCGATGAGATGAGTTGGTGTTGAAAGAACATTAGATTCAATCGTAGAGGGGCTGAAATATGTAACTGGTTTTGGAATAAAATTTTGAGTAGAGGGTTGCTGAGGAGTCACTGATTCACCAATCAGTTTCTCTCCAAGTTCATGTAATAAAATATTTGTATAATTATTTTGCTCAATGATTTTTGAAATTCTTTTGGAATCAGCTTTAGAAGAAGAGTCTTTCAAAGGAGAGGTTGTAACAGTCTGTCCTTGAGTTTGAAATTTGATTTCTTCTAAAGGTGGTAAAACAGATTCTATAACATAATCATTTTTCAAATGCCAGGCTGTTTTAAAAGAATCTTTGACAACATTTATTTTGGGAAGATAAAAAGATGCATTACCATTGTAAAATGGCATGTTTTATATAATTTCTTCACAAAATTCATAAAACATTTTCCCCAAAATGGTTCTTTGAGAAGAATCATTTTGTGCATAAAAGATTTATCTTTTGTCAGAATTGTAATTTTGTAAAAATTCATTTTGAATGCATGTTTTGTCTAAAACAAAATCTGTGGAAAGAACATTCAATTGAGAAGGGTCTCCCATCTCAGATTGAGTTGGAGATTTCTCGAATTGAATTTCATTTTGAAAAGTGTAAATGGGTTGAGGTATTTGTGGGTATTGGGGATTTTGTCTTAGATTGGCTAGATCCAAGTGTGGTAGAACTTCTAATGTAGGAGTTCTAGGGATACGAGTTGGAACAGTTCTAAAGGATGATTCAGATCTACATCCAGATTGGAAATCTAAAGGCCGCAATCTAGTCGTTCTTGATTCAGAGAACTGTAACTCAACAGTTCCATCTTCAAGGGTCGGGATTTGATTGAGATGACTAGAGGGAGGCTTTCTAGGTTTTGATTGAACTTGCCAAGTTATTGGAAGGGTGACTTGGTTCGAGTGAATTGTCTTTGGGACAATAACACTAGTCCTTTCCTTGTTAGCCTGAAACAAGATTGTATATCCCTTTTCAAACTCGAAAGCATGAGGGCTCAATTGAGTCTTCATGGCTTTGTACGTGATTTTGTAGATCAACGCCAAAAGCTCAAATCCTTGTAACATATCGAAACCAGAAGTCTGAATATTTAGCGTTAGTATTTCAAGGACGTTTGGATCCTTGAAGGACACTGAAAATTTGGGGTAACAGTCAAAATAGACTAGACCCATCGCTAAGGTAGACTCTGCTATTCCTAACAAAGAATCCTCAAAACGGTTGTGTCTGCAATCGTGAAGAGCGATGAGAGCACAAGTATCTAGTCCTGTCCTAGTAAGGGGTTTGATTCCTACTTGGATGAGACCGATATGGATGTGTTTGTATTCTTGATTTTGTAAAAATTGAAGAGTTTTGGCTGAAAACAATTGTTTGGATTCTAAAGATTCATCAAGAGGTACTGTTTGTTCAACAATATCTATAAGATCTTCAAATTTTTGAGAAAAGATTGATTTTGAAATCTCATAAATGATTTTGTAAGGGACTTCAGGGATTGAACATTTTTGTAAATTTTGTTCTACTTCTGGAATTCTACATTCCATCCTATTTTGTAAATCAGGGTTTCTTTGTCTAGAGCTAGAAGCTCGGGTAAATTTTGAAAACAAAGACATGATTTTGAAATCAGAGAAAGATAGCCTGACGGGAACACTGTATCCGAACCACCTACAACTGGTTTACCAGAATGGGACCACCTAACCCAACAGATTGTTCTTCCTTGTGACTTACAATGGGTATCCAACGGCTGACCAACATTCCCAATGGCTGACCAACGCTATCAACGGTTGACCAATGATACCTAGGAATTCATCGATATATATATATATATATATATTTGGAAAATTAAGCCAGTGTTTGGTTAGGATCCCGGAACCTTTAAAAATTCCTAGAGGTTACATTCGGATATATCTCCATTTTATACTAGTGGATGGGATCAATAACGTATAATCACCAATTAGGGTCAGACATGCACGATCACTTGTTCCATCAAAATTTTGCTTATCATTTATGATTAACTTGGCAGACTGTAAGAAGTGGAAGGTCTTAGCTTTCTCTAACATAAGCAAGGTTTATGTCTAGCTGGTAGCTCAATTTTCTTTGAAAAGTTAGCAGGTGTCCATCTATTCCATCAGAAACCAAACAAAACATGGAATTTCACCAGGAACTCGTAAATCAGGGGCAGAACAAGGGAGGGTGAAATTGAGTTGGCCAAGGCATGCCTTGGATTTTCTAATTATCATGAATTATGCATTTAATTTGTAAGAAATTCTAAGGCTACCACCCTCCCAGAATGTATAACGAGGAAACATGGACCACTTAGGCACACTTTCAGTCCAACCATGTTATTCTTGGTTTCAATATATCAGCGAGAGTATGGGGCCTAATTAGGACCTTTTTTCCCAAAGCGACTAATGGAAATCTTATCAATACCTACAACAATTCTAGCCAACCTTGTTTGCTAGCATTTTCTTGACTTTTTTGGGTTTTTTTTACACTTCTACCTCTTCTTTAGATAGTGTTTTAAAGAAAATGGGTAAAAAAGTGTAAAAACACCAAAATGATTTGATTAAGTAACCAATAAACATGTGGATTCCCTCATTAATTGATTTTGTATGTAACATAAGAAAAACCAAAAGGATAAGAATTATTTGACAAGATTGTTTTAGTGGCAATATTGTTAATTTTGTGAATACTAGTATAAAGCTATAATTTTTCTTAGTTTTTTAAAAATAAAAAATTTGGCTTAATTTAAAAGGCTAAAAGTCTATGATTTTGGAATTTTTTTATGAGATAACCACTTAGTTTTTGCTCCATTTTCCTAAGATCATAAAGATCCCAATTAGAGTTTTAAGTTTTTTAAAAATAAAAAATTTGGTTCAGTTTCAAAGGCCTTAACGAAGTTTTTTATTTATTTATGAGATAACCCTAACGTCACAATAAACATCGTGGCATAAGTACTAGTATAAACCTTTAAATTTTCTTAGTCTTTTAAAAATAAAAAGTTTGGCCCAATTTCGCAGGCTGAAACTCACGATTTTTGACTATTTAATTTTGGAAGTGTTTTTTTCCTGAGATAGCTATTGAATTTTTATACTCGTTTTAATACCTCACGTCACAATAAACATAGTCGCATACATCCTATTCTAAAGCTCTAGATTTCTTAATTTTTTTTAAAATCAAAATTTTGCCTTGATTTCCAAGCTAAAACCCATGATTTTGGACTTTGATCAGCTTGTATTTCAACAATTTATCATACCAGCCAAGATGCCCAATGCTAGGTTCAAGAAGTTCCTCCCGAATCTCCATGACTCTTAGCTCAAGGTCTAATCGGGAGAGTTCATCCTCAATCATCTTGCAACCTTTGTAGCTCCAATGCCCAAGGCTAGGTTCAAATTTTTCTTTTTGAACTGATCAATAAGCCTCCTTGGCTCCCATGATTGAGCCTCGGGTTAAGAAGTTCCTCCTAAACCGACCAAGGTCTCCAATGAAAATATTACAAACAATACAATACAAACACTAATCTTACATTACAATGACAATATTACAACAATACAATACATAAACACATAAATCTTTTGCACACACAAATAGCTCATCACTGAGCTTCTTCTCACAATGATCCAAGGATCACAAGCCTGGATGCCTCAACCTCAACAATATTTCCCCTATTTATAGTCTCACAATGGAGGTAGAGGAAGGCTCTAGATAGCCTCAATATTTGACCCTATAAATTTCTCCAACATTCTCCACTCTTCTTCTTCTAGAGAATTCTTGAAACACCAATCAAGTTGGTGTTGCTAATCTCAACATTTGACCCTTGGGATTGACCAACCTAGCTAATTGGAGGAGTCTTGGTGTCAATCACATGATACTTCCTAGAGTGCTTAGTAGGTGTTGCCTCAACCGAGCTTCTAGGCGACTCTTTAGCATACCTCTTCTGACCCCTCTTCTCGCTCGCTTTCTTAAGCTTCTCAGTATGAGATGATGAAGGCTTAGTCGGTGCCTTGACAGAGGACGTGGTTATTCCCAACCCACTTGCCACAGTTAGCTGAGGAGTGTTGAGACGACACCTTACTCGCTTTAGCTAATGTCGACTTTGTGTCTGAAAGGAACCGGATTGGGAAGGAGTTGTGCAAAGGAACCTTCCGAAGTGCCACCTATCTCCACCTTTTGCTTAGCACCCTCCTTCCAGAGCTTGAAGCCTCGGTCTTGGTTGATGCTGATTGACTAGAGCCGGATGAAAAACCAAAACTCATAAACGTATCTTCCTCATCCTTTTCTCCTTCCTCTTCATTCTTCGGGGAATCAAATTGTTCTTGCTAGCTTGACTGAAAATTTGTCGGTGTTCGACTGATTATTATACCTGCCTAAACTCCTGACCTCGCTCTTTTTCTTCTTGATCAAGTAAATCGTAGTCTTCTTCTCAGCCCCTGAACAACTTTTTGGGCCTACCTCAACATGGGATTTGCACGCCTCAATGCTTTGTGGTTTCTGATGTTAAGGAACTCAGGTTATAATCGCATTGAAACTCACTATGTGCACTCAGATATATGCTCTCATTTCAACTTTAGCTAGCTTTTTCTACATGTCCTCCCTGCTAGGGATGAGTTCACGAGTTAACATTTCAAAGGGTGTTACCCCCGCAATCCTCTATAGAACTTGCTTGAAAGGCCAACCAAGTGCAAACAAACATCGGGAGTTGGTTCTTGAACTCTTCTAGCACCACTGATTGATCTGCAAGAGAAATTCAACAATTAGCCACTGATAGAAAAACTATCTTAGAACCGAGCTAAAACACTCATCTGGGAGCTATGACATGCTTATGAGCAAGTTATTAAGGGGCATGTTATCCTCAGCTACCAACAAAACTTTAATGGAGGTGTTATATACCACTCCTCTTCACAGTCCGGGAAACCCCACACAAACCCATGGTAGTCTATCCTAGTTTCTAGGTTGGATGTCCCTGTACCGAACTTCTTCCTAGGGACATACTAGGACCAAACATGATCCAGTGTTACTAGGGTACCCAATGTTTTAGAGATCTTATCGAATGTCTGAAGGTATCTCTGGAAGTTTTTGTTACCTTGGCATGGGGCAAACTCTGACGCTACCCCCTGGATTTATAGTTGGGCCCAACAACTAAAAAGACTCTTCATAAATAACTGTTGAGACGGTTCGCCTCCTCCGAACCTGAAAACGCAACATGTTCCTTTGGAAGGTAAATGGATACCAGGTTATGACTCCTTGACACTGAACTTCATTAGTACCTCAATCCAGCAACCGGAACACCAAGTGGATGAATGATAATGCGTATTTTGCACATTTTTTACCTAAATATTCTCACATTACTCGAGATATGCAAGAGTCCGGTCGGGGCCACCTTCTAGCTAGCAAACTTGGCTAGATTCAACCTTATCGCCACTATAGATATAACAGACAGAGATATGATCAAACAGGTATAAATACAAGCTCATTTCCCAAAAGCCAGACACACAATAACACCAAGCAAACAAGGCTCTTTCTGAACCTCTCGCTCACACCGTTCGGATTGGAGTTTGTGCATGTACAACAATTTTCCTTCTAGGACGACAGCAGTTCCTTAGCAAGAAAAGCACCGAGAATACTTTTTACTTTCAATGAAAGTCGCATTTGAATGATCTAATTTCATCGATCACTCACAACCCAGTATGCATGTCTTTATAATTCAGTCAGTTCAATACCTCAAGTAACAGTAAACATAATCGCAAAGATCATATTTTGAAGAATTTATTTTATTAGTTTAACAAAAATCAAAATTTTAGCACGGATCCAGAAATTGTTAACCCATGATTAATTTTGGACAATTTCGAAAGTTTTTTTTTTAATCTCTGGGATAACCACTGTATTTTTCCTCCAATTGCAATATCTCACGCACAATACACATCTTAGCATAATACTAGTACAGTAGTACCTCGATGATTTAATACCCGATAATTAATTGTAATGACCAAATCCACTTTGGACCCAAGGCCCTCACGGCTTTAAAACGCGTTATGTCATGGGGATCCAAACTCGCACATATATAACACATAATTCCCTCACCCACCCGATCCACAGAGTACTATATTGTCCACTTTGGTCCCAAGGCTCGCACGACTTTAAAACGCGTAGTACTTTGTATATCCAAACTCGCACATATATAGCACATCCCCTTCCCTCACCTAGGCGATGTGGAACTATAATCTCCCCCAGTATTCTAAAAATCGGCCTAGGCGCTAGAAGGTATAAAAACGCCCATATTAATGGTTGGGCGGGTTCTGGGCGATCTAGGCGGGTCTGGGCGCCCTAAGCAGGGTCTGGGCTAGTTTTTTTTTTTTTTAATAAGGTTGATTGTGTTTTTATTTTATTTTTCTTTCCTCTTTTTTAGAAATAAACAATTTAATTGTTTTTATTCAGTATATATCTAAATGTAGCAAATAGTGATTACTTAATGGAATTTTCAAAGGATCTGCCGATACCAATTTTAGTAATGTAGATTTTATCAAACATGAATGAGGTTATTCATGCAATTTGAAGAAAAATAAAAGAGTAGGTTTGGATATTTGTCCACAAATTCAACTTTGTATAAAGTACCCATCATGACCAACTTCAGTCGTTTGAGTTTTAATAAATTTTGTTCATGGTTGTTAATTTTTCATGTTTTTAAATTTTGCATATGTATCTAGGCATTAAATTGGATGTAATTGATAAGGTATTATGCTTAACTTTTGTAAATTATTAAAGTTATAATACAAAACCTAAGACTGCCTAAGCCTCTGGGCGCGAGGCACCTGCTCGTCGCCCGCCCACTGCCTAGCATTTTTCAAAACACTAATCTCTCCTTGGTAGCTAGCCCAATCCCTCCTAGGATCCACAGACCTATTGCGCTTCTCCATCACAGGCATCTCTCACACCCTCCCCCTCAAGTCCGCCCACACAAGGTGATGCTCGGCAGAATAGCGATTATTCTGCAGACTAATAGCAACAGATAATTGACAGGGAAGAACACAAGAAGATTACCCAAATAATACAGAGAAAATAACTCTAATTTTAATCAAATTACTCAAATCAAAGGTATCTCTAAAATCAGCCCACAAGCCGGGTTGTATAGCTAAAACTCATCAATATTGGAATTTTACCAAAAATGGAAACACCCCAATAATTATGCTAAAACAAAATACATAATAAAAGAAATATACTGCCAGAAATTCGGCCCAAATTGGGTTCAGAATCACTTCCTAAACAATAATTGAAATATTACTATAAAGGGAAATAAATTACTAAATTTGTGGATTCGAAAGGAAAAATGGTAGATTATGACCACGAAAAGATGTGCAACAAGCATAGCTCATTGACCATGACATTAACGTTGAAAAAATCTTTTCGAATTGGGGTCTTTTGCGCTATTCTGATACTCGTAGCCAAAGTTATAGCCAAAATACTAAAATGCACCATAAATTGCCAAATTTGAAATAGAATTATGATTTCCTGCCATTCTTGCGCTGATCTGCTAATTCGACATATCTTAGTGCTAATAACGCACTATCTGAAAGCTCAGCATCATCTGATTCGGATTCTCCTACATCAGTCGCCCCGAGTTGGAAAGAACTCGTCCTCGAGTTCACAATAGCATCATCGGGATCTACAAAACAATGACTTAGGTGTTTGACATTAAAGACATCAAAAGTCCTCAAATGACTGGGGAGACGCAGTCTGTAGGCATTATCATTGATCTTCTGCAAGATCTCACAGGGTCCAATCTTTTGCTCCTTAAGCTTATTATACTCTCCAACAGGAAAACGATCACGGGTTAATACCGCCCAAACAAAATAACCAACATCAAAAAGTACCTGACGACGGTGACAGTCGGCTTGAACTTTGAACTTGGAATTACTCTCGTGAATAGCCAGCTTCACCTGCTCATGGATACCCCAAAGATGCTCTGCCATTGCATCTGCCTTGGGGTTCAAACGAAACACACGTGGAATAGGGGCTAAGTCGAGCACCCCGGATGGATTCTAGCCATAGACAATCTCAAATGGGCTTATTCCGGTGGTTCTGTTCTTCGACCTGTTATAGGCAAATTTTGCCTGACGTAACGCCAAATCCCACTATTTTGGTTTAGTATCTGCCAAACTCCTCAAAAGGTTCCCCAAACTGCGATTTACCACCTCGATCTGTCCATCCGTCTGGGGTGGTAGGTGCTGCTAAAATTCAAGTTCGTCCCTAGTTTCTCCCATAAACTCCGCCAGAAATGACTTGTGAACTTGGTGTCACGATCTGAAGTAATGGATCGGGGAACACCATGTAAACTCACAATCTCCCTGAAATAAAGATGGGTGATCAGGGCAACATCCATTGTTTTCTGCAAGCTACAAAATGGGCCATCTTGGAAAACTTGTCAACCACAACTAAAATAGATTCCCATGCCCGTTGGGTATGGGGTAAGCCCAACACAAAGTCCATACTGACATCAAACCAAGGTGCCTCAGGTACAGGTAAAGGTGTGTACAAGCCCGCATTAGTGAGAACTCCTTTGGACCGCTGACACACATAGCAACGCTCCACATAATGAGCCACATCACTGGTCAATTTGGGCCAATAATAGGAAGAAGATATCAAGGCCAACATCTTATCTCGCCCTAAGTGACCCTCATTATGAAGTTCACAAATAATCTGCTGCCTTCGTGAACAATATGGAATGCACAGCTGTAATCCACGAAATAGATAACCATTATGCAAAATAAAGTCATGTCGTTGACTATCAGTTACCTTCTGAATTATCCTTCCGAATGAAGGATCTGCACCATACATATCAGAGAAAGCCTCAAATCCTGCAACTCTAGTGCTCATGGTGGTGAATAGTAACATATGATGGCTCAATGCATCTGCGACACGGTTCAGACTCCCTGCTTGGTGCCTCAGCGCAAACGTGAACTTCTGCAAGTACGCCACCCACTTGGCATGTCGTCGACTCAGCTTGTGTTGCCCATTGATGTACTTCAAGGCCTCATGATTAGTGACAAGAATAAACTCTCTATGTACTAGGTAGTGATGCCAATGCTTCAGGGATTGAACTATGGCATAAAACTTCAGATCATAGGTAGAATAATTCTTCTTTGATCCTGATAGTTTCTCACTGAAAAAGTTATTGGACGCCCTTCCTGACTCAGAACACCACCAATGCCAACCCCAGATGGATCACAATTGACCTCAAACACCTTTTCAAAATCAGGAAGTGTCAAAACTGGTGCTTCTGTCATCTTCTGCTTGACCAGTTGAAAACTGGCCTCCGCCTCATCGGACCACTGGAAATCGCGTCCCTTTAGGCACTCTGTGATAGGAGCAATCAGAGTGCTGAAGTTTCTGATGAACTGACGGTAGAAGGACGCCAATCCATGAAAACTTCTAACATCGTGTAAGGTCTTTGGTTTGGGCCACTCCAAGACCGCATCTATTTTCGACTGATCTGCATGAACACCATCAGTAGACACAACAAAACCAAGAAAAGTAACAGAAGTAGTGAAAAAAGAACACTTCTTCTAATTGACGAACAGGCGCTCCATCCTCAACTTATCAAAAACAACACGAAGATTATCAAAATGTGACGCCCATGTCGGACTATAAATGAGGATGTCGTCGAAGTAAACTACAAAGAATTTCCCCATAAAAGACCGTAAAACCTGATGCATAAATCTCATAAATGTACTGGGCGCATTGGACAAGCCAAAAGGCATGACCATCCACTTATACAACCCATGATGCGTCTTAAACGTGGTCTTCCACTCATCTCCAGGCCTTATTCTGATATGGTGGTATCACTTTTAAGGTCAATTTTTTAGAAAACCTTAGATCCGGACAGCTGGTCTAACATATCATCCAGGCGGGGAATTGAAAACTTGTATTTCACTGTAATCCTGTTGATTGCCCTGTTATCAACACACATACGCCAAGAGCCATCTTTTGTTTTTGCACTAGCAGAGCAGGTACTGCACATGGGCTCATACTCTCACGGATGTAGCCCCTCTCCAACAACTCTACCACCTGTCGCTGCAACTCTTCAGATTCCTTAGGACTGAGGAGATAAGCCGACCGATTAGGCAAACTGGATCCCGGAACAAGGTCGATTTGATGTTAAATATCCCGCATAAGCGGCAACCTAGGAGGAAGATCCTCTGGCATCAGGTCAGAAAACTCTGCAAGGGAGCCCAACGTCCTTGTTGGCACACTTTCGGCTAGGTCTGACTTTGATACCATTATGTGACAACCCAATTCACAAAGTACTGTATTGTCCGCTTTGGGCCCAAGACTCGTACGGCTTTAAAACGCGTAATACTTTGTAGATCCAAACTCGTACATATATAACACATCCCCTTCCCTCACCTAGGCGATGTGTAACTATAATCTCCCCTTAGTAGCTCGCCCAACCCCTCTTGGGTTCCACAAACTTATTGGGCTTCGCCATCACGGGCCTCTCCCTCACCCTCCCCCTCAGGTCCACCCACACAAGGGTATCATAGGCGATGTGGGACTTTAACCCCTTAGTAATCTGCCAGCTTTCTAAGCCCGCCCACACATGGAGCTGCCAACCTTAGAGCCCACCCACACAAGGTAGAATGTCTGCCTCAGAGTCCGTTCACACAGGGTGTTACAATCCACCCCCTTAGGGCCCAAACGTCCTCATTAGCACACTTCCGGCTAGGCCCGACTATGATACCATTTTTTAACAACCTAATCCACATGATACAATATTGTCCATTTTGGGCCCAAATCCCGCACGGTTTTAAAACATGTCGTGTCATGGGGATCCGAACTCACACATATATAGCACATATCATTCCCTCACCCAGCCAATGTGGGATTATAACTCCCTAGTAGCCTACCATCCTCTAAGCCCGCCCACATAAGGTAGTCTGTCTTACCTTTGAGCCTACCAACACAAGCTAGCATGCCAACCTTCTGAATCTGCTCACACATAGAGCTGCCAACCTCAAAGCCTACCCACACAAGGTAGTCTGTCAGCCTCTAAGCTCGCTCACACAGGGTGTTACATTAATAACCTCGGATAAATTTTTTGGTCGGTCCCAACTTGGGGATAACATGTAATTAATAGTTCGCTAAATTTATAAGATAATAAATTATAAAATAATTCATATAGGTCCCACGTAATATAAATTAATAATTTCCTAATGCATCATGCTTATAATTTTCTATGATGCCTTCCTAAAATATGACTCACTCATTATTTGTTTCAAGGTAAAATTGATGTCACATTGGATCTCATCTCTAACTTTTCTTAACATGCTAAGAAGTTTTGGTGTGATTTTCTCATGCTGCAGCCAAAATTTATTTCATGTCAGCTTCTTTTCGTGAAACAGTCTCCATAATAGAAATTTTCTTTGGTTTTTTAAAAATCAAAATTTTGGCTCAACTTAAAAGGCAAAAACCCCATGATTTTGGGATTTTTTTCATAGATAACCATTGAACTTTTGCTCCCATTTGAATACATCACGTCAAAATAAACATAGTCGCATGGATTCTATTTCTAAAGTTTTAATTTTCTTTGTTTTTTAAAAGTAAAAATTTTTGCTCAATTTCATAAGCTAAATCTACGATTTTAGACACAAAAAATTCTTAAACAACCACTTAATTTTTGCTTCAATTTCAATATCTAATGTCAAAATAAGCATAATCACAAAGATCTAAGTCTAGAGCTTCAAATTTTCTTAGTTTTTGGATGATTTTGGTATTTTTTATTTATTTATGAGATAACCACTTATTTTGCTCCTATTTCAATACCAAACATCACAATAAGCACAATCATATACACTACACCAAATTAGCATATTTGTAACAACTCCCAAAACAGCAACACTTTTAAGTTGTTACAATCCACCAAACAATTTCAAAACTAAATTTAGTCAAAAAAAATGAAAAACTGTTACACAAAAAAAGTGATACAATAAATTGGATCATCATGAATAGTATCACTTGTAGGACCATACTATTCATGATGATACAATTATTGTATCACTTTGTTTGTGAAAATGTGTAAAATAGCTTTGTGAGTTGTTATAGCTAAAAAGTACTACTGTTTTGAAGGTTGTCACGAAAAAGTCAATTTGATGTAGTGAGTCTAGAGCTTTAAATTTTCTTTGTTTTCTAAATACCAAAATTTTGGCTAGGTTTTCAAAGGCTTTAACCCACAATTTTCGATGATTTTTTATTTTTATTATTTTTTAGATAATCCCTAAACTTTTGCACCCATTTTGGCTTAGTTTTCTAAAAATAAACATTTAGCCTCGTTTTCAAAGGCATTTGACCCGTGATTTTGGACGATTTTGTAAGGAATTTTTTTTCTTTGAGATAACCACTGTATTTTTCCTCCAATTTCGATACCATATTTCACAATAAAAATCATCGCATGATACTAGTATAAACCCATAAATTTTCTCAATTTCTTTAAAAATCAAAATTCTTGCTTGATTTCAAAGGCTAAAACAGATGCTTTTTTAACTTTTTTATTTTATTTTTGAGGTTTTGCTCCCATTTCATTATCTCACTTCGCAATAAACATAATCACGTAAATCCTATTCAAAAGATTTAAATTTTCTTTGTTTTTTAAAAAATAAATTTTTGCCTCCTTTCAAAAGACTAAAACTCATGATTGTAAATGATTTCAGAAAAAAAAATTTCATTTATTTTCTAAGATAACCACTGTATTGTTTTCTCCCGTTTCAATACTTCATGTCACAATAAACATAGTAACATAGATCCTAGTCAAGAGCTTTGAATTTTCTTAGATTTAAAATAAATAAATAATAATAATAATAATAATTGACATGGTTTCAAATGTTTACCCACAATTGACTGCAAGTTTATTCTCATTTCATTACCTCATGTTATAATAACCATAATCGCATAAATCCTAATCTAAAGCTTTAAATTTTGTTATTTTTTAAATCATACATTTGGCTCGGTTTCAAAGATTTTAATTCATGATTTTGGAAGTTTGTTTTTATTTCTGATATAACAGTGTGTTTCTTCTCCCATTTCAATTCCACATGTCACTATACATCGCCGCATAATAATTGTAGAAAGGTTTTGTTTCCTTAATTATTTTTTTTAAATCAAAATTTTGGCTCAATTTAAATGCTAAAATCTTTGATTTTTGATGATTTTAATTTTCTGAGATGACATCTGAATTTTTACTCCCATCCAATACCTCATGTCACCAAAACATAATCGCAACGATCCTAAATAAGCTTTCAACTTTGTTAGTTTTTTAACGATAAAAAATTTAGCTTGGTTTCTAGGACTTTAACCCATGGTTTTGGATGATTTAGAAAATTTTATTTATTCTTTTTCTAAGATAACCATTGAACATACTCAAAATAAATCCAAGTAGAGCTTTAAGTATTCTTAAAAATAAAAAATTTGGCCCTGTTTCAAAGGCTTACCCATTGATAATTTGGAAGATTTCTTCATTTTTTTATCTCTTGGATAACCACTACTTTCCCTTCCATTTCAATACCTCATGTCACAATAAACATAGGCGCATAATATTAGGATATAGCTTTCAATTTTTTATTTTCTAAAAAATCGAAATGGCTCAATTTCAAAGGCTAAAACCCAAATTTTTCAAATTTTTTAAAGTTTTTGTATTTCTGAAATAACAACAGAATTTTTGCTCCATTTCAATATCTGACTTTACAATAAATATAGCCGCATAGATCCTGTTCTAAAGCGCTAGATTTTCGTAGTTTTTAAATATCAAAATTTTGGTTAGATTACAAAGGCTAATACCCACTATGTTTCACGATATTATAAGTTTTAATATTTTTAGATAACCACTGAATTTTTACTCCCATTTCAATCTCATGTCACCAGAAACATAATCGCATAGACCTTATTCTAATGCTTTAATTTTATTAGTTTTATAAATAAATAAATCAATCAAATATAGGCTCCGTCTCAAAGGATTTAATCAATGATTTTGGACGATTTCAAAAATTTTCTCCAGGATAACCACTCTACCCATTTCAATACCTCATGTTATAATAAACATCGTCAAGTATTACTAGGATAAAGATTTATATTTTCTTAGTTCTTTTAAAAATCAAAATTTTAGCTCAATTTCAATAGCTAAAACATACGATTTTGAAAGTTTTTCATTATTTATGAGATAACTGCTAAATTTTTGCTCCCATTTCAATACCAAACATCACAGGAAGCATAGTCATATAGATCCTAGTCTAAAGCGTCTAATATATATATATAATCAAAATTTTAGGCTTGGTTTCAAAGGCTTTAACCCACAATTTTGGAGGATTTAAAATTTTTTTTTATAAAACCACTAAAATTTAGCTCCCATTTTGGCTCTATTTCAAAACTTTTAACCCATGATTTTGGATTTTTATTTTTATTTTTTGGACGACCGCTACATTTTTCTCCCATTCAATACCTCATGTCACTATAAAAATCATTGCATAATACTAGCATACAGCTTTAAATGTTTTTATAATAATAAAAAATTTTAAAATAAAACAAAATTCTAGCTCAATTTGAAAGGTTAAAATAGACGATTTTTACAGGTTTCCAATTTTTTTTTAATTTATGAGATAACCACTAAATTTTTACTCTCATTTCATACCTCACGTCACAATAAACATAATCACATTGATCCTATTCTAAAGCTTTAAATATTCTTTGTTTTAAAAAAAATTGAAAAATTGTCTTGTTTAAAAGGCTAAAACTCATGATTGTAAATGATTTCTGAAGGTTTACCACCGATTTCGAAATTTTTTATTTTTATTTTTATTTTTATTTTTATTTTTTAGGTACTGAAGGTTTGCTATCATTTCATCACTTCATGTCACAATAAACATAGTCATGTAAATACTAATTTAAAGCTTTAAATTTTATTAGTTTTTTTAAATCATCATTTTTGCTCGGTTTCAAACTTATGATTATTTTATGAGTTCAGAAGCTTTTTTGTTTGTGAAATAACTTCTTACTTTTTTCTCCAGTTTCAATACCTGATATTGCAATAAACATAGTCACATAAAATCTATTCTAATGCTATACATTTTCTTACGTAAAAGTCAATTTTGGCTTGATTTTAATAGCTAAAACCCATGATTTTGAACTATTTCGAAGAAAAAAAATTTCTTTCTGAGATAAGTATTTAAATTTTGCTCCAATTTCAATACATAATGTCACAATAACATAGTCACATCTATCCTAGTCTAGAGTTTGAAATTTTCTTACTTTTATAAAAATCAAAGTTTTGGCTCGGCTTCAAAGGTTTACCCAAGATTTTGGATGAATTTCAAAGATTTTTCTTATTATTTTGGAGATAACAGCAGAAATTTTGCTCCCATTTCAATATCTGCCAGTCGCATAAATCATTTTCTAAATCTGTAGATTTTTCTCAATTTTTTAAAGATTACAATTTTGGCTTTATTTCAAGGGCTTAAAACCAATGATTTTTTACAATTTCGAAAGCTTTAATATTTTTTAGATGACCATTGAATTTTTGCTCTCATTTCAATATCTGAAGTCATGATAAACATAGTCACATAGATCTTATTCTAAAGCTGTAGAATTTCTTAAAATTTTTAAAATATAAATTTTGGCTCGATTACCCACGATTTTTAATAATTTCAGAAGTTTTAATATTTATAAGATAACCATTGAATTTTTGCTCCCATTTCAATACCTCACAACACCATAAACATTGTCACATAGATCCTATTCTAAAGCTTTAAATTTTCTAAGTTTTTGAAAATAAAAATTTTGGCTCGATTTCAAATGGTAAAACCCATGATTTTTTACGATTTCAAAAATTTAAATATTTCTGAGATAACCACAGATTTTTTGTCCCATTTCAATACCTCATGTCATCATAAACATATTCGCATTGATCCTATTCTAAAGCATTAAAATTTCTTAATTTTTTAAAAATAAAAATATTTGGGTCAGTTTAAAGTCAAAAACCCATAATACGATTTGGGAATTATTTTGTTTGTGAGATAACTACTTAATTTTTTGCTCTCATTTCAATACCTAACATCACAATAAACATAGTCGCACAAATCCTATTCTAAAATTAAAATTATTTTTTTAAATCAAAATTTTTGCTCGGTTAATTTTATGGTTACCCCATGATTTCGAAAGTATTTTTATATTTTAAATAACCACTGATTTTTTTGCTACCATTTCAATATCTGACATCACAATAAACATAGTCACATAAATCATTCTAAAGCTTTAGATTTTCTGCTTTTTTTAAATTAAAAGTTTTGTTTGATTTCAAAGGCTAGAACCCACGATTTGTTACGATTTCGAAAGTTTTAATATTTCTGAGATAACCAGTGAAGTTTTATTCCCATTTCAATACCCCACGTCACCATAAACAAAGTTACATTGATCAGATCCAAAAGCTTTAAATTTTCATAATTTTTGTTAAAAATAAAAACTTTGACTTGCTTTCAAAGGTTAACCCACGATTTTATACGATTGCGAAAAAAAATTTGTTTATATTAGCAACTGAATATTTGCTACCATTTCAATATCTCACATTACCATAAATATAGTTGGATAAATCCTATTCTGGATCTGTAAAATTTCTCAGTTTTGAAAAAAAAAAAAAAAAATTGGCTCGGTTTCAAAGGCAAAAACCCACTATTTCAAATGAATTATTTTTTTTATTTTCTTGCTAGATAACCCCTTAATTTTTGCTCTTATTTTAAGAACTAATGATGATACATCAAACCGTCCTCTGATCAACACCATACACGTGTCTTGATAATCTCGTCAATAGAACAAAGCATGCCTGATTGCACGTCCAATCCAGTGAGCCCAGTCATCACTAAGCCCATTATTGACAGGATTCAGAATGTCGGACTCAGATTGCAACGTGTTACTAAACCCACACGTCACGCTGTCAAGTCCAATGCTCGTAAACCCTGATAAGGCAAGGATCTGGAGGATCAACCCAGGACAGAAAGGCCAACAATACATTGGCTCCAACTAGGAAACAAATACTGAAGTATAAGTCGGGCAAATAAACTTCCTTGCATGAACAACACTCATAAAGGGAAACCTCTCCCGCAGATCTAGGAGCACAAGTCATATAGGGAAACTTCTCTACATGGACAGCTCCCAATAAGGAAATGATTTTCAGCAAGATCTTTTTCCCTAAACTATGCCACCAAAGGTCGAGCCGAACAAGGACTCTCACAAGATAAAAGGGAGATAAGGTCGATGAACAAAGGTACACTACAGAAACCCAATTTACAACTTTAAGCCTCTCCTAATCCTTCTCTAACTTAAGCATCGGAGTGTCATCGGCCACCACACAGTGGTCCTTGGCTCACTTGTGTTCCCTGTGCAGGTTTAGGTAAAAGGCGAAGCAGGAGAGCAGAAATTGACTACATCAGTTTGGCACCATTCGTAGGGAATGACAGAGTTCCTCAGAAGAACTAGTAGTGACACCTTTCCAATATAGCTAGAAAGATGGTGACAACGAGGTCTCACAACAATGGAGACGTTTGATATTCACATAATTATTACATAATATATCCCTTAATTTATATATGTTAGTGTTTCGATTATTATAATTTATAATAATTATTTCGTTTTCATGTTTTGGAAGGAATTTGAGCGTTAACGATGAAATGATATTAAGGCGACAACTTAAGGACTGACAATTGGTCGATTCTAGTGGTGGTACAAAGCAAAGAGACAGATATCTAAACCTAACCCTAATAAACCTAGGTCCACCTAATTTAACCTAAGCCCAAACCTAAAACATGCTAACCTAAAAACCCAAGCCCAATATGAGAACCCTATTTAGCTTCCCCATCTTAGAGAAAGGAAGGATCTCTTATTCTCTCCTCTTCCACAGCCCCTCTCCCATCATCTCTTTTCCAGCCACCACACCACCCTGTCGGCAATCCTCGCTCGATAGGAGAGCCGGCAGCGCGATAATACCGCCATCACCACCTCCTCCTCGTCCTCTACCATCAGCCGCCACCTCCTCACCCTCTCTCTATTCCATCATCCTCACCGCCGCCATCCACCGAGCACCACCTTAGCCGTCGCCGCCGCGAAACAGAGCCACAACCACCGCGACTCTGTTCCGCCTCGCCACAGAACCTTCTTTTCTTCTCTGATTCTTCTCTTCGTCTCGAACTCCTTCCCGTTTCCCGCTCTATTCCTCGACTTCTCTCTCTCTCACAGCCACCGTCGCGAATAGAACGCACCACCTCAGCCGCCACCGCCGCGAAACAGAGCCGCAACCACCGCGACTCTGTTCCGCCTCGCCACAGAGCCTTCTCCTCTTCTCTCAGTTTCTCTTCGTCTCTCCCTCCTCCACTTCTCTCTCTCTGCTCCAACCTTGCCACCAGACCACGCAATAATCAGCACCACCATCGCTGAAACAGGAAGGGAAAACAGGGAGTGTTCACCGTGCTCGGTTTCTCCGTTTTTGAGTTTCTCACTGTCCCTCTCTCTCTTTTTCAGGTTTTGGATGCATTTGGAGGTCGAGGGGACTCGCGACGAGCACAGACGAAGGAGGAGAGCGCCACTGTCGCGCTGGAGAAAACGACCGGAGCGATAGTTACTGTAGCAGTACTGTAGCGCTACTGTAGCAGAGGCGGGAGTTGGTTTATTTTGTTATTTGGCTATTCACACCCCAGCTATCTGTAAGAGCCACCACAGAGTGCTTTTGGCCAGTTTTCTCGGGATTCGCGTCCGTGCAGAGATGATTTCCACCTCCATTGACGTTGTGACCACCGCTACCATGACCAGCTAAACCATTCGCCAAGGCTACGATGAAACCACAGGATTTCCTAGAGTTATTGTATTTAAATTTATTATTTTCTTTATGTTTGAACGTTAAACATATTTGATTTATGATTTTTGATAAATTGCTTTCACCGATTATATCCTGATTAATTGTCTAGACTAGTCGGTAGTTAGAAGTACCCTTTGTTGAAATTCAAAAGCCTGATTTAATCAATTAATCTGAATCTGTGATTGTGTGTGCCGTAAGAAGACACGCAATGCTAGGGATTAGGATTAGTTAAAATAAACCTGTTATTGTGTGTGCCGTAAGAAGACACACAATTCTAGGGGTTTATACCTATGCTTAAATCAATTGTGAACTTAGATTAATCTTTAGGTTAGTCATGTTAAATCTTGAAAACAATATTTTTGATTATACAAATCTCAAAGAACCTGTGGTGGATTCAATGCTTTGGTTTCCTTTCTTATATTCCTTAAAACTTTATATTTTGTTTTTTTTAATTTGATTTTTAGTTTAGATATTTTAATCGCTGTAACCCCATTTAAATTAGTTTAAATCAACTCTGAAATTTAATTGCAACCACAGTCCTTGTGGGATCGACCTGTACTTGCCATTGTCTACCAGTTAGACACTGTGCACTTGCAGTTATTACAAGTATGTTAAATTAACCTATTTATTTAGGTTAGTTAAATTTGCATCAAGTTTTTGGCGCCGTTGTCGGGGATGTAGGCAATGGTAACTCAGTCTATTATCCTCAGAGTAAGAATTTAATTGCCAAAAAATTTTGAAAATAACTAACAGTCTCACAATAATATATCAAAGAGTCTCACAACAATTTAATAATACCCAAAGGTTAAATAAATTTCATCAATTATTCCCAACTCGAAGTGTGTGTGTGCATGGCCTTATCAACATAACTTTTTATTTCAGAGTAAAACAATTACTAAATCTCCTTTAGAAAGTTTGTTTTGACTTCAAACCTCTCATATCACTCACAATGAAACACTCAGAGATTTGATATTTCACTCAGTTTAAATGTGAGGAAAAGAGTAAATAATGGAAAACAATCATCTCACATATAGTAATATGAAGAACGGACTTTTCAAGAATGGAATGAATATGATCTCATGGACAGGAATATCAATTACTTTTGAGAATGTTAAATCATACACCATAGTTCTTATTTATTTAATCTCCACATCCACGAAACTAACCATCTCTTAAGATCAACTAGGACTTTAATAGGTTGTAATGGGGCTTAGGTAATGGCTAACAAATAATGGAAAAAGGTATACGAAAAATCTCTAAGAATGTATACACCCATTAAACTAACACAAGGGCTATCAATGTTCTAACCATCAATTGCTTTCTTCATTTTTTTTTTCATTGACCTCGCTTTTTTTTTTTTTTTTTTTCAACTACATGCTTTTCCTCTTCTACTCAATAGAATGTTTCAACACTGACGACTCATGGTATATTTGACTCTGTTCTTTCTAATTGCCCATTTCCAACTAACATTCATCCATATACATTCTTAGATAAATTGGGTATTGAAAAGGGGTTAACAAATAAAATGCTATCAACGGCTCAAAGGCTTCAAAAGGGAACTAATGAGTGGGTAAGTAAAAAGGCTAGAAAAGGTTTAAGAAAAACTTGCCTACATCATTTCTTAAATAAGGAAATGATTTTCAGCAAGATCTTTTTCCCTAAACTATGCCACCAAAGGTCGAGCCGAACAAGGACTCTCACAAGATAAAAGGGAGATAAGGTCGATGAACAAAGGTACACTACAGAAACCCAATTTACAACTTTAAGCCTCTCCTAATCCTTCTCTAACTTAAGCATCGGAGTGTCATCGGCCACCACACAGTGGTCCTTGGCTCACTTGTGTTCCTTGTGCAGGTTTAGGTAAAAGGCGAAGCAGGAGAGCAGAAATTGACTACATCAGTTTGGCACCATTAGTAGGGAATGACAGAGTTCCTCAGAAGAACTAGTAGTGACACCTTTCCAATATAGCTAGAAAGATGGTGACGACGAGGTCTCACAATAATGGAGACGTTGCTAAACCCTCTAACTAGCAAATTGCCGCCAGCTCTGGTACCACCACCGCGGGAGAACCTTCTCAGACCCCCGCACCGGTGGCAGCCGCGACGGACCCAACGGTGGATCTACTTTCTCCCAGATGCAACAAATCACACGAGCGGTGGATATACTCAATCAACAGAATCATCCACTCCGGGAGGAGACCGTGAGCAGAGAAGAGCCTAGTCCCCAAAAGGTTCGAGAAAGCAAGTTCAGGAGAGCCACGTGATATTAACATAATTATTACATAATATACCTCCTAACTTATGTTTGTTAGTATTTTGAATAGCGTATTTTAGTTTAATTATTTTATTTTTATATTTATGTAGGATTTGGAGTTTAAATGACAAAAGTGCATTAGCGTGGCGAATTTGGAAATTCATAGGTAAATTGACGAAATGGAGCGGGAGACGCTCAAGCCAAAGAAAAATAATGAAATTAGTTTTGAATTGGTGGAACAAATAATTCATATGAATGAACATAGCCAAACCCTTTGTTTTCCTTTTGTTGTCTTTTGGTTTCTAATTTCATTGAGCTTGAGATCCACCAAGCCCTTTAGTTTACAATTGAAATACAGCAAATTGAAATTGAAATTGGGCTTCCAATGGGGGACTAATGGAGTATTCGGGTTTCCAATTTGGGCCCAATAGGGAGTAAGTTTCTCTTTACCTTAAAGACAACCAAAAAAGAGAAAAGATGGGAGTTTTTTTTGCTGGAACAAGAAGGCAGTGGCAGCAGCAGCAACCGAGAACAAGGAGAACTGTCCAGGAGAGCACGCAACACAGCAGCAGCCGACAGAGGAGCTGCTGTCCAGCAGAAGGCACAGGACTCCGTGGAGGAGACGCAAAAACAGGTCTGTCCAGGAACGCAGGAACACAACATCAGAAACCAGGGACTGCTGCTCGACGCAACACAGCAGCAGGGCCAAAACGCATGACTGCTGCCCGACGCCGAAACGCTGACTGTTGTTCGACGTTGTCCAGCAGAGAAGATGTTGTCCAGCAGGGTGCACACCGCTGCTGTTGTCATCACCTTCACTATGCGTCACTAAACTCCACACAATGCGAAAAGGTAAACTCTTAGATGTAACAATCTTAATTAGTATTTGATTCGTTTTATGTTTTCACGATGAATAATGGTGTTTATGATTCTCACTTTTATTTAATATAGGAATTTATGTTATTTTAGTGACAAAGATTTCATAAATTTCTTCATAGATTATTATTCCGGTGATTGTCTTTTTGTTTTCCATATAAGTTTAGTTACACTTTTCTTATGTGTGGAATTGCTAAGGATCAATTGATTCCGGTAGGTTAGTTATATATGATCGTCATGTATTACGTTATTGTCTCCTGATGTATCGTAAGTTAAGGATATCACATATGACCAACCTTTGTGTTTTATAGAAAAAGTGAAATTTAAAATCCATTTACATTAGGATATATTAATGCATTAAAAGCTATTTTTCCGATTACGTTGTTTGGGATGTGAAACACGTAATCGAGTTATCATAACGAATCAATACTAGTTGAAGCGTGAAATCTAGGAGGGATTCTTGGAACCTTGTGACTTTCCTAAACTTGATTTTTATTAAATTCAATTCAATTTCATATTTCAAATTTGTTAGAATTTCTTAAATTTAGTTTCGCGTAGTTTTTCTTCCTTGACCCTGTTTTATAGATTGTTTTTTCTCGTGGGATCGACACCCCAATTTTTACTGCAATTGACCGCGTGTACTGTTTGGGCGTAAACACCACGCGGCAGCTTCCTAGTAAACCAAGGGCAAGGGAGCGGCCAACAGAGACCCAACATCCAGAGCCAACGGACACGTCTCTCCCAACCCCATCCGACAAGAGCCCACAAATCCCGATGTACTATTCAATCTCATTGTCCCTCCGTTCATGGATCATATCATGGACGGACCGATAACAAAGAAGTATGTTCCGCAAAAGCTGGAGTTTTACGACGGGATGGGAGACATGTCTGATCACTTGCGCCACTTCCAACATGTAATGGCACTCAATGAAGGGTCTGATGCGATAATGTACCAATCATTCCTTACCAGCCAGAAGAAATCAGTGCTTACCTAGTTCCACAACCTCCCTCCAAGGTCCATCGACTCATTCTAGACAATGGCGAAGACATTCCTCACACACTTTGTAGGCACCCAACGAATCAGGAAGGGCTTGCACTATCTACTGACCCTAAAACAGGAGCAGAACGAAACATTGAGGGAATATGTCACGCGCTTCGATGATGAGTTGACTCTCATTGTCTGATGTAGTGATGACACCACCGTCACTACATTCACCTCAGATCTAAGGTGAGGAAAGTTCTACAATTTCGTTACTTTTGACTCCTAGCAGATATGACAAACCTGCTAAAGGGTGCCCAAAAATACATCACTCTAGACGAGATGTTGACCGCCAAAGAGGCAAAATCCGACAAAAATCGTATGTCCCTAAGGACAAGAAAGAGGGAAAGGAGAATGAGGATGACGACAGGAAAAAGAAAAGGCAAAATGATAGCAAGATCGACTACAACTGCACAACTCCAATTATGTTGGGTCCAAGTCTATCACCTTCTCAACACCAGTCTATCCGACGTTCTCTATGAAGAATTGGGAAGAGCTGAAGTGGCCCCCCAAGCAGCGAGGAGACCTCGCTTGACGTGACAATATCAAATATTGTGCCTTTCATAAGGAGGGTGGACACAATACTGAGGATTGCAGAAACCTCATAGGAGAAGTCAAATACTGGATCAAGAAAGGCAAACTTAAGCAGTTCCTGAGCTCGGACAAGAGGCGGTACCTGGCAAAGTAAATGGAGGACGCTGCCAAGGAGATAGAAAAGGACATTCCTGGCATCATCTATGTCCTTCAAGGGATCGGTCCTGAGTTAGAGCAATCCAACAGGTCCCGCGAGAGAACGCCGACCGAGATGCGAACATCACCTTAGTGCGAGGATCGACAAGTGCAACATGCACGAGTTCGGATCCCGATCCCACCATTGACATTTATGAATAAGGATCTCCAGGGTGTGCATTTTTCTCACAATGACGCCTTAGTCATCTCCGCCCTCATTGGGAAGTGGGAGGTGAAAAGGGCCTTGGTGGATATAGGAAGCTCACTTAATGTCATGTTTCTCAGGGCATTCTAAAACATGCAACTCTAGGAGAAAGACTTAACCTCCGCCACTCACCCCATGGTCGGATTTAGTCAAGAGAAATGTTTCCCTATCGAGAAGGTCAATCTAATGGTGATGGCAGGAGAGCCACAATTGCGAAGGTACCTTGTCCAAAAATTTATGGTGGTTGACGCTCCGTCCACCTACAACATTATTCTAGGAAGGCCTTGGCTTCATCATATGAAGGCAGTAGTTTCTACTCTGCACCAATGCATCAAATACACAACCAACCAGACCCAAGGGACAATCCGAGGAGATCAACCAGCAGCAAGGGACTACCATTATGCAACCCTGAAACAGCTGAATTGCTATCAATTGCCACTCGGGTCTGCAAAAAAAACATATCAGGCACCGACAGGCTTCAAAGCTGGAGGTCCAATCCAGACCAATGTAGAGCTAAGTAACGGAACTTCAGCAAATAGGCGCCTGCTCTAAGAGTTGATAATCAGCAAGGAACCGCCCGCCAACACGAAGTCTACTCTTCAGTAATTTCGCTAGCTTTGGCAGAGCAAGACACTTTGCTAGAGGTATTATGTAATCCAATCCAGGGCCATATGCGCCTCCTTTAGGGCCGGGTTAGCATAATCCCCGATCGAAGTTAAATTATTTTGTTGCTTTGATTTCGTTTTTGTTTTCTATTTTTTTCAATTTAGAATAATTGTTCGTACCAGACATATTCTAGAAATAAAACAGATTTTATTGATTGCAATGAAAGTTATTACAAAGCTTGTCAACCAACTAGTATAGAATTTTATACACTATAAGTATCTAAGTCCAGGGAAAATATGCATCTGCTAACACGCACGTCAAAACATCACTCCGCCAATCTGTTTCCCAACGAGAAGGTGGTGAAAGTAAAGTACTTGAAGAAGGCTGCAAGCACTCCCTTGACTCTTCGCTTCCCTAATCCACCCTGTGAAAAGGAACAAAAGGAATGAGAAGAAGGCAGACGAGAATATCCTCCGAATGAGGAATCGCCGGGGTGATGAGAATTCATCGCCCAAAGTCTAACCCATCTGAAAGCAAAATAAGGCAGGGTCTCACTGTGCTTCCAGATGGGGATGCCTCTCAAATGTGTAATGCCTGAGGTGACGCGAAAATACCACCCCAGGAACGAAAGTCTCGTCCGTTGTCGCTCTACTCAACCATAAACTAACTGCAGGAATCATCTCTCAATGGCGGATGAGAGCCCAGGAGCAACAGAATATGGAAGATAGACATGTCCCTTGAGGACAGGTCTTTACTTCTTCGAAATGTAAGAAGAAATTACAAGATCTCACAGAATCAATTGGATGCTCACTCAAATCAGGTGGCACCACATAATAGCAGATCTCATTAAGACTCATCACTGCAAATGTCAGAACATTCAAAGACTCCAGGAATGGGGATCTTCCTTTAGCCTTTAAAAAACCCGAAAGACATTCTCTGGTAAGATACATTCAATCAACATACTCTACAACGCTCATTGCAATGCTTGAGATAGAAAACGACTGGCCTATATATATAGGCGAGGTGGTTTATGAAGCAGCGTGAGCCAACCGTTACGTCAACATTAAATGCCGTATGGGAAATAGGGAAGTGACAGTTCCAATTGCAACTACACGAGTTCACATTTATCAAATTATTGACCCTACACCCAGCTCCATTAATTGGGGGGAGTAACCGATACTGAACCATCTCGCAACCTGCGCCGTACACATGGCACGTTGATCTATAAAGATTTTACTTTTTTTCTCTCATATACAAAGACACAAACAAAAAAATCCTTGAGCGCCCATGAAATAAGGACCGCACCTACAAAAAATCCATGGCGTCCACCCCTACTATTATTTCGTTGTTGTTCATTAAAGCTGGTCAATCTATTATTAGTCAGATCAATCGATCTAGATTTGAAATCAAACCGCTAGGTGAATTAAGTAAGTCAGGACACCGAAGTCAGACTTACACACCCGAAATCTTATTCTAACCAAAGCTTAGTCAGACTTGACATATTGCAATAGCCTCCGATCTGCTCTAACGCCTAGTTCGCCAAAAGTGGACGACAATGGGTTAGAAAGTGGGAGCTTAGTCAACATTCTTAATACCTTACCACAATGGCTTGCCAAGGACCATTGTCCAACTATAGATAATGGTCACTAAACTTAACCAAAGCTTAGTTGATTTCAACCTATGACAATAGCTTCTTGTTCGCTCTAACATCCAGCCCGTTAAATGGATGTCAACAGTTTAGAGAGTGGCAGCTTAGTCAGCGCTCTGATGCATGATCGAGACAGTTTGCCAGGGATTATTGTCTAAACATGGGCAATAGTGACCAAACCCGACCAAAGCTTAGTCGGTGATGATCGATTACGATAGCTTCTAGTCCACTCGAAGCCTAGTCCGCCAATAATGGATTCCGACAGCTTAGAAAGTGGAGTCTAGTCAGTGTTCTCGATGTCTAATTAAGATGGCTTGCCAGGGATCACCACTCTTACGCACACGATGATCGTCGAACCCGACCAAAGCTTAGTCAGTGGGTGTTGATGTCGATGGTTTCTGGTATGCTCTAAGCCTAGTTTGTTGCGCGTGGATTCCGATGGCTTAGAAAGTGGGAGCTTAGTCAATGTGACGAAACCTATGCCAGGAATCGTTTGCCAACTATAGACAATGATTTTCGAACCCTGCCAAAGTCAGAACGATTGACGATGATAACTTCTGGTTCACTCCAATTCCTAGTTAGCCAAAAGCGGATGAATATGGGTTGGAAAGTGTGAGTCTAGTGAGTGCTCGATGCCTGATTAATCACAAACAATGGTTGCCAAACCCGACCCCAGTTTAGTGAGTTATAACTGGCAATAATAACTTCTTGTCTAACTAAGCCTATTCCGCCAATAGCAGGTAAATACGAGTTGAAAGTTCCGTCAGGGCTCTGGAAGCTCGACTCGGGGGACTCGCAAGGACTATTGTCTTACTATCTACGATGGTGCACGTGTTAGGACCACAGTCTGACTAGTTCGCTTACAATAACAACAACAACTGTTGGTCTGATATTCAGCCAGACCACTCGACAAAGGGAGAATTACACTCCTCGATTTCTAAGAAGATTCTGACCAGGATTGCACAAACTATCACAGCACAGGCAGTCAAAGCAAACCAATCATACCGCTTCCTGACCTGCAGAGTCTCTCGTCTGACAACTAATGTCGCAATAAGACAAAGCTAGCGAGAAAAGTAAAAGAAATTGACAAGTACAAAATGTTATTCATTCTTGAGCCAAAAACTACAATGTCCACTCCTCATCAAGAGGGGAGTCCGATACAACAGAGTCAAACTTAGCAAGAGAGGAAGCAGGAGACGCATATGTACGTACTGCCTCTCGGTCGCCCTCATTAGGGTCACTTTCTTCTTTGAATGGATAAGAGGCCACTCCAAACTCTGCATATGCTACCTCTTCATAAGATGCAACGGCTCTAGCCTTCCAAGCACGACTCTGCTGAACTCAAATGTGCCATGGGACTTGAGAAGCTTCTCCCCGCGTATCCTTGATTTAGCAAGCTCTCGTTCCAGCTGTTCTAGCTTTTCTGACAGCATGTTAGTCTTGGACTGTTCGACGCCCAGCTTATCATTAATATCACTTAGCTCATTTTGTGCCAGAAGGAGTTGTTCTTCCGTGGTCCACACGCTTTTGGCATCAAAATCAACATCAGCCTCCAACTGCTGACATCGGACAGCCCATTCAGACTCCTTCTTGGCCTTCTCGGCGTTCAGAGCCTGTATTTTAGCTTGCACTCCAACCACATTTTCCTAGAAAAATTGTAAGTAGCGACGGGGAAGGTTTAGTTCATTCTCAAACTGATCCCTCGCGGACACTACCCCCACCAGGTCAGACTCAAGCATTTGCAAGCAAACATTCTGAGTCTCCGACCTTGTCCTTCAGGACTCCGTTCCAGCATTTGAGCAAGCTTTGAGTTGCTTCCTCAATGATTCAATCTCGTAAAAAGCGTTAGAGTATGACTTCTGCAAGTTTGCAAAAACTCGTTCCATGGTATACACTCTCTCACAAGCGCGATCAACTTCAGTGCCAACTGCGGCCGCTTGATTTAGGTATGACATCCCCAGCACGAGAAGTTTCTGCTCTTTATCCATACGTTCTCCCAGCATCTCTCATTCTAGCTTCGGAGCACAGTTCATCAGCCAGTCATTCCATCTGATAATATGCTTCCTGGAAGCATAAGAAATGTCATCATCTTGATGCCAAGCTTGGTTGATCATCTTTACCACATCCAGAGTGGACAGACTGATCCGCGCATTCGGATGGAGGTCCCTCAGGACCAGAATCACTCTAACACCACCCTTCGCTTTCTTCACTGCCTCAGGACCCTCATCTAAAAATTTCCCCTTACTCGCAACAATCGGCACTCTCTCATGAGTCGACTCAAAGTCAGTTGACGGGGAAGGAGGAAGCGAATTATTCCTCGGACCCGCCGTCACCTCAATATGAGGACGAAAGCGGGACGGATGACAGTACGAGCGGAGTGGACATTTCGCCATAAGGATAACATTAAAAAAACTCTTCAGCGGGGCTGCAAATGAAGTCTTTCAATGAAAAGGGAGGATCCAGTCCTACACCAGACGAAGCTTCCACGCCCGCTTGCAACAACGCTTTGTTCATAACCTCCGCTTGCTCTGTACTACGCTTTGTTACATCTTCAATCCCAACCATTTGTAGATACTCCCTTTCCAAGTCAGGAAGGGAAAATGGAGCATTTGCTCGAGCATCATGCTCCTCAGGCACATCAGTTTCCACCCCGACAGAGAAGTCAAGAACTTGTCTGACAACTTCACGCCCTTCGAACGAAACTTAACACCCCATGAATGGGCTTAGACACAACACGAAACATTTTCAAACCAACATAAGAAGGAAGTGCCTCACTTAGTTTTGCCCTCCTTGAAGGGCTCGAGATTTTAATCTTCAGTAATTTCCTATTCTTCAAGGAAGATGCGCCTTAAGCTTTGGCTTCGAATTCTTAAAGAGAGTGGGAACCTCATGCCAATGAGCCCACAGTCCACTTTGCTTGATGTCAGAAGACTTTACGACATCCTCTATCTGCAGACGAGGCATGCCACGAAACACGTCCAGAGTCGTTTTATACTCAGAAGGAAGAAATGAAGTTGGGAATTTCCTAGAAAAAGTGCAAAGTTCAATCTGATATTGAAAATTCTCTGAGATTGAAAAGTAAAGAAGTCAAACTCAGCAGAGAGGAGATCTATATATAAAACAGAACTCCTGCCTTTTTCTCTTTCAAATAGACGTACGCCCAATTAATGAACCTCGCCGCTCGAGGAAACAACTCAAACTCAACCATCATGACTTCACAGTTGCTTCATGAAATGACTTGGTGGACTGATGAGATGGCCCACCAACTCAGGGGGAGTAGCTGATGATACATCAAACCATCATCTGGTCAGCACCGTACACGTGTCATGATAATCTAATAAATAGAACAAAGCAAACCTAATTGCACGTCTAACCCAGCAAGGCACAGTCATCACTAAGCCCATTATTGGCAGGATTCAGAAGGTCAGACCCATATTGCAACGCGCCACTAACCCCACACGTCAAGCGGTCATGCCCAATACTCGTAAGCCCTTATAAGGCAAGTATCTGGGGGATCAACCCAAGACAAGCATGCTAGCAATACATTGGCTCTGGGTAGGAAACAAATACTAAAGTATAAGTCCCGACAAAGAAACTTCCTTGCATGGACAACACTTAAAAAGGGAAACATCTTCCGCGGATCTAGGAGCACAAGTCATATAGGGAAACTTCTCTACATGCACAGCTCCAAATAAGAAAAGGATCTCCAGCAAGATCTTTTTCCCTAAACTATGCCACCAAAAGTCGAGCCGAACAAGTACTCTCACACTATAAAAGGGAGATAAGGTCGATGAACAAAGCTACGCTACAACAACCAAATTTACAGCTTTAACTCTCTCCTAAGCCTTATCTAACTTAAGCATCGGAGTGTCATCGGCCACTAGATGGTGGTCCTTGGCTCACGTGCATTTCCTGTGCAGGTTTAGGTAAAAGGTGAAACAAGATAGCAAAAATCGACTACATCACCTAATATCACAATAAATATAATCGTGAAATCCTGTTCTAATGCTTTAAATTTTCTTAGTTTTTAAAAGTCAATTTTGGCTCCTTTTCAGAAACTAAAACCCAAGATTTTGGACTATTTTAGAATTATTTTTGTTTCAAAGGGAAGCACTTAATTTTTGCTCTAATTTCAATACCTAACGTCAAATCAGCAGAGTCACATAGATCCTAGTCTAGAGCTTTAATTTTTTTGTACTTTTTTAAGAGTCTGGCTCGGTTTCAATGTTTATCCACGATTTTGGATTATTTTGAAAGTTTTTATATTTATGTTGGAAATAACCACTGAAGTTTTGTTATCATTTCAATATATGGCAGTCGCAGAGATCTTATTCTAAAGCTTTAGGCTTTCTTCGTTTTTAAAATTAAAATTTTTGCCTGATTTCAATGGATAAAATCCATGATTTTTATGATTTCAAAAGTTTTAATATTTCTGAGATAACCACTAAATATTATTCCCATTTCAATACCCCACATCATGATAAACATAGTTGCATTGATAAGATCCTAAAGCTTTACATTTTCTTAATTTGTTAAAAATCAAAATTTTGGCTTGACTTCAAAGGTTAAAAACCCACGATTTTTTATGATTGTGGAATTTTTTTGTTTATTAGATAACTACTGAATATTTGCTCCCATTTCAATATCTCACGTCTCCATGAAAATAGTCGGATAGATCTCATCTTGTTCTAGATCTTTAAATTTCTTATTTTTTAAAAAATAAATCAATTTGGCTTCGTTTCAAAGGCAAAAACCCATAATTTCATATGAGTTCAGAAGTTTTTTATTTACGAGACAACTCTTTAATTTTTGCTCCTATTTCAATACCTAATATCACAAAAATATATTCGCATAAATCCACTTCTAATGTTTAAAATTTTCTTAGTTAGTTAAAAGTCAATTTTGGCTCGATTTTAGTGGCTAAAACCCATGATTTTGGACTTCGCATTTTTTTTAAAAAAATAAGCACTTAATTTTTGCTCTAATTTCAATATCTAACTTCAAATAAGCACTTAAACATTTTTTAGATAACCGCTGAATTTGTATTCTCATTTCAATACCCCGCGTCACCACAAACATAGTCGCATGGATCCTATTCTAAAAGTTTAAATTTTTTTGTTTATTAAAAATCAAAATTTTGACTCGCTTTCAATTGGTAAAACATGATTTTTTACGATTTCAAAAATTTTAATATTTATGAGATAACCACTGAAGTTTTGTTCCATTTCAATAGCTCGTGTCATCATAAACATAGTCGCATGGATCCTATTCTAAAGCTTTAATTTTCTTAATTTTTAAAAGTCAATTTTTAGTTTGGTTTCTATGGTACCCACGATTTGGACAATTTTGAAATTTTTTTTTTCTGAAATTACCACTGAATTTTGGCTCCCATTTAAATATCTGACATCACGATAGCCATTGTCACATAAATCTTATTTAAAAGCTTTAGATTTTTTTAGTTTTTTAAATAAAAAAATTTGGCTCGATTTCATAGGCTAAAACCGACCATTTTTTACAATTTCAAAAGATTTAATATTTCTGAGATAACCACTCAATTTTTACTCCCAATATCCCCATGTCACCAAAATATGGTCACATTAATCATATCCCAAAGCTTTAAATTTTCTTAATTTGTTAAAAATCACAATTTTGGCAAGATTTCAAAGGTTAAACCCAAGATTTTAGATGATCGGGATTTTTTTTTCAAAGATAACCATTGAATATTTGCTCCCAGTTCAATATCCAACGTCACCATAAACATAGTCGAATAGATCATATACTAAATCTTTAAAATTTCTTAGTTTTTTAAAAATAAAAAATTTGGCTTGGTTTCAAAGACAAAACCCCGTGATTTAGGACGAGTTTGGAAGTTTTTTTGTTTGAAAGATAACTCCTTAATTTTTGCTCCTATTTCAATACCTAATATCACAATAACCATAACCACATAAATCCTATTATAATGCTTTAAATTTTCTTAGTTTTTATAAGTCAATTTTGGCTCCATTTAGGAGGCTTTAAGATTTTGGACTATTTCAAAATTATTTATGTTTCTAAGGTAAGCACTTAAGTTTTTGCTCTACTTTCAATACCTAACATCAAATAAGATTAGTCACATAGATGCTAGTTTATAGCTTTAATATTTCTTACTTTTTTAAAAAACAAAATTTTGGCTCGGCTTCAATGGTTAATTCACCCAAAATTTTGGATGATTTTGAAAGTTTTATTTTTTTATTTATTTTGGAGATAACCACTGAAGTTTTGCTCTCATTTCAATACATGACATGACGCATAAATCTTATTCTAAAGTAATAGATTTTCTCAGTTTTTTTTAAATTTAAATTCTCTCCATTTCGATTTCGAAAACTTTAATATTTTTACATAACCACTGAATTTTTGCTCTCATTTCAATAACTAAAGTCATAATAAACATAGTCGCATAACTCAGGATATTATAAAGCTTTATATTTTCTTTTTTTTTAAATCAAATTTTGGCTCAATTTCAAATGCTTTACCCCATTATAATTTAATGATTTCGAAAGTCTTAATATTTTTTAGATAACCATTGAAGTTTTGCTCTTATTTTAATACCTCCCGACACCATAAACATTGTCGCACAAATCCTATTCTAAAGCTTAAAATTTTCTTTTCTTTTTTAAATTAAAAATATTTTGGCTCAATTTCAAATGGTAAAACTCACGATTTATTACGATTTTGAAAGTTTAAATATGGCAATGACTACTCCACACCACCATAAGTGCTTTCTCATACCATTTTACTCTCCCACATCACCTATTTTCTTTCCCACACCACCTATATAAACAAAAAATCAACATTTTTTACCTCCCCATTCAAATTGAAATGTGATTCATCCCTACCCCATTCGAACAGATTTGCGCGACTTTAGTAAAATGACCATAACTTGCTCATTTCAAAACATTTTCAAGTGATTCAAGTTGTGTTTATTAGATAATTCAAAGTACTACAACTTTTATATTTGATCAACTTGAGAATTTGTCTCGATTGAGCACATAAGTTGACCGAAAGTCAAGGACACTCTCATTTTCATTGCAAGACAAATTTACGCGACTTTAGTAAAATTACCATAACTTGCTCATTTCAAAAAAATTTCAAGTGATTCAAGTTGTGTTTATTAGATAACCCAGAGTACTACATTTTTTGTGTTTTTGATCAACTTGAGAATCAGTATCAATCGAGTACATAAGTTGGCCAAAAGTCAGGAACATTATCCTGTTTTCATTGCAAGACAGATTTGCACGACTTTGGTAAAATGACCATAACTTGTTCATTTCAAAACATTTTCAAATGATTCAAGTTGTGTTTATTATATAACTCAGAGTACTATAGTTTTCGAGTTGATGAGCTTGAGAATCGATCTTGATCAAGTATATAAGTTGGATGATAGTCAAGGACACTATCCCTATTTTCATTGCGAAATAAATTTGTGCGACTTTAATAAAATGACTATAATTTGTTCATTTCAAAACATTTTCAAGTAATTCAAGTTGTGTTTATTAGATATCTCATAGTACTACAATTTTTGTGTTTTGATGAACTTGAGAATCGGTCTCAATTGAGAATTTTGCATTTTTTTCTTTTAGAGTTTAGGTTTCTCTGTTAGGATATGCATATTTATTGGTGGTGTGAGTAAAAAAAAACTCAATGGTGGTGTGAGAAAGCACTTTTGGTGGTGTGGAGTAGTCATTGCCTTTAAATATTTATGAGATAACCACTGGAAAATTTTCTCCCATTTCAATAACTCATGTCACCATAAACATAGTCGCACGTTACCTATTATAAGGCTTAAAATTTTGTTAAATTAAAATTTTTTGGCTCGGTTTCAAAATCAAAAACCCATAATTTTAGACAATTTGGGAATTATGTTTGTTTGTGAGATAATTACTTAATTTTTAATATTTTGAGATAACCACAGACTTTTTATTCTCATTTCAATACCTCACATGACCAACATAGTCGCAATGATCATATCCTAAAGGTTTAGATTTTCTTAATTTGTTAAAAATCAAAATTTTGGATCTGCTTCAACGGTTAAAACCCACGATTTTAGATGATTGCTGATTTTTTTTCTAGGATAACCACTAAATATTTGCACCTATTTCAATATCCCATGTCGCCATAAACATAGTCAAATAAATCATATTCTAAATCTTTAAAATTTCATAATTTAAATATATAAAAAAATCTGGCTCAATTTCTAAGGCAAAAACCCACGATTTAGGACGAGTTAGGGAGTTTTTTTGTTTGTGAGATAACTCCTTGATTTTCGCTCTTATTCAATACCTAATACACAATAAACATAGTGGTATAAATCCAATTCCAATGCTTTGATTTTTATTTTTATTTTTTTAAAATTCATTTTTTACTTGATTTAAGAGTCTAAAACTCAAACTTTGGACTATTTCAGATTTTTTTTATGAGATAAACATTTAATTTTTGCTCTAATTTCAACACCTAACATCAAATAAGTATAGTCATAGATCCTACTATGAGATAACCACTGAATGTTTACTCCCCTTTCAAAACCTCACATCACCATAAACATTGTCGCATGGATACTATTTTAAAGCCTTAATTTTTGCTAATGGTAGTCTGGTTAGATGGTTAAGGTTGTGGTGTTTTAACCCCCACATCTTTGAAAGTTTTTTTTTTAATTTGAAATAACAACGAAATTTTTGCTCCAATTTCAATATCTGACATCACAGCAAACATAGTCATATAAATCTTATTCGAAAGCTTTAGATTTTCTAAGTTTTTTTAAAATTAAAATATTGGCTCGATTTCATAGGCTAAAACTCATGATTTTTGATGATTACGAAATTTTTTTGTTTCTGAGTTAACCACTGATTTTTGCTCCTATATCAATATCCCACGTCTCCATAAACATAGTCAGATAAATCCTATTCTAGAACTTTAAATTGTTTGTTAGATAACTCCTTAATTTTTGCTTATATTTGAATACCTAATGTCACAATAAACATAGTTGCATAAATCCTATTCTAATGCTTTAAATTTTCTTCGTTTTTAAAGTCAATTTTGGCTCAATTTCAGAGGCTAAAACCCACAATAAGCATAGTCACAAGATCCTAATCTAGAGCTTTAAATTTTTTTAGTTTTTAAAAAATCAAAATTTTCGCTTGGTTTCAATGGTTTACCCATGATTTTGGACAATTTTGAAAGTTTTTATTTATTTATTTCGAAGATAGCCACAAAAATCTTGCTCCCATTTCAACATATAATAAAGTCGCATAAATCTATTCTAGGGATTTAGATTTTCTTATTTTTTTAAAAAAATATAAATTTTGCTCTATTTTAAAGACTAAAACCTACGATTTCGAAAACTTTAATATTTTTAAGATAACCACTAAATTTTTCTCCTATTTCACCTCAGATCACAATAAACATAACCACATAGATCATAGTATAGAGCTTTAAAATTTCTTATAGTTTTTTAAATATTACAAATCTAGTTCATTTTCGAAGGCTGCCCTGAAAATTTGGAAGATTTTGTAAGGTTTTTTTTTCAATCTCTGGGATAACCACTCTATTTCACTTCCGTTTTAATATCTCATGTCATAATAAACAACATCAGATAAATCTATGATAAAGTTTAAAATATTCTTAGTTTTTTAAAATAAAAAATTTGGCTCAATTTCAATAGATTCCCACGATTTTGGAAGTTCCTTTTTATTTTTTATTTATATTTCTGAGATAACCATTGAATTTTCTCCCATTTCAACATTTGAAGCCACAATAAACATAGGTGCATAGATCCAATTCTAAAGCTTTAGATTTTCTTGGTTTCTTAAAAATCAAAATTTTGGCTCAATTTCTCAAATGCTTTGATTCACGGTTTTTTTATGATTTCAGAAGTTTTAATATTTCAGAGATAACCATTGAGTTTTTTCTCTCATTTCATTACCTCGCGTCACCATAAACATAGTCGCATAGATCTTGTTATGAAGCTTTGCATTTTATTAAGTTTTTTAAAAATCAATTTTTTTGGTTTGATTTCAAAGGTTCAAACCGACGATTTTGGACAATTTCAGAATTTTTTTCATTTATGAGTTAATCACTGAATTTTTGCTCCCATTATAATGCCTCGCGTTATAATAAACATAATCACATAGATCTAATATAAAGTTTTAAAAAAAATTATTTCTGAGATAACTATTGAGTTTTACTTCTGTTTCAATACCTCACGTCACAATAAACATAGGCACATAGATCATATTCCAAAGTTTTTTAGATCTCTTAGTTTTTTAAAAATTAAAACTTTGGCACGATTTAGTAAAACCCATGATTTTGGACGATTTCATTTTTTTTTTTGAGATAACCACTGAACTTTTGTTCACATTTCAATACCATACGCCACAATAAATACAGTCGCATAAATCATATTCTAAAACTTTAAAGTTTCTAAGATTTTTTAAAATAAAAAATTGGCTCAATTTCAAAAACTAAAACACGATTTCGAAAGTTTTTTTTTTATTATTTATGATATTACCACTGAATTTTCTAGGTTCTCAATACCTCAAATCACAAAGTCTCCTATTTGGAGCTTCAAATTTTATTTTTTTAAAAGCAAAACTTTGGCTCAATTTCAAAGGCTAAAAAACCCACGATTTTTGAAAAAAAAAAAAATCAAAGATTTTCACTGAAATTTTGCTCACATTTCAATAACTCATGTCACAATAAACTTAGTCGCATAGACCCTATTCTAAAGCTTTAAATTTTGTTAGTTTCTTAAAATCAAAATTTTGAATTGATTTGAAAGGTTAATCATTATTTTATTTTTAGTTTATATGATAAATAAATTGTCCTGACTTCAATTAAAATTACATTAAAGTGTCTAGGAACCAAGATTACATAGTGAAGTCCACGATCGTTCTTCATTGTTGCCTTTAACAAATCGAGCCCATGCACTAATCAATGCCAACAACACACACCCGAATCCAAAAAAAAAAAAAAACAATGTGTATCGAAATGCTTATATTAAACATCCATTCAAAAACTGTCTCAAAATAAAACAAGAGAAATTTTTTTTTTAAAGACAAGCCGCCAAGAATGCCTCTAGGTGGGTATTGAATCTAAGTTGTGGAGTCAAACCACCACAGTCTTAGCCAACTAACAAGATTATCGTTGGCTATATTTTTAGAACTTGGATTTTAATATTCTCATTAAATAATCATACATTAAAAAAAAAAAAAACTATTTTCTTAAAATTTATGAGAATGTTTCATTTTAAAAAAAAATTGAATTTTTCATATACCTGTTCACGATCAATATATGAAGACTCTAATCTGCATCAATCTACTCAATCAGTTCTTTTATCTCTTTTCCTCTCGAACATATCAATTTTATACTGAGAGTGTATTTGACATGGATACGTTAATTTTTTGGTGTGTTGGTGCTTCCTAGTTAATAACAATTTTTTCCGAGACTTCCCCTACTCTTGAAGAGAACAAAAGCCAAACAGGATATGTGATCGATCGCGTCCAAGAACATTCTAGAAAAGACGTGCCAACAATAAATATAAATGATATTTCTCTTGATATGTGCTACTAATACTTCCTACAACTGTTGAGCTGCCAATAACAACCTATAATGTATTTTTTTTTCCTTTCCTTTATCAATTGTTCTTCAGAAAATTTGAAGAAATTCAAAGAAAATAAAAATAAAAAAATAAAAGTTAATAACTGAATTTATAAAACGTTCTCGATATGTTAATAAGATGAGATTTTGGTCATCATTTTTATTAATATAAAGGTTTGTGGATCCTTAAAACGTGGCATGCGATTTACTAATATAAAGATAATGGTAAGAGATAAGGGATTGAAGAAAAAAAGAAAGATAATGTGATGTCTAAAGGATGATGGTATTGTGATGATTTGTGGGATGTAGGCTGGACTTGCACTTGTAATATATATATATATATATATTAATTGGGAGAAAAATAAGAAGTGAGTTTGCAAATGGATGAAAATGAAGAGTTGAACTTGACTTGTGAAGTCACATAAGTTACCAAAGAGAGAAATCAGTAAAATGTTTTTGAGAAAAATCAAAAGGTGTAGGTGTAGAACACAAAGTTTAGGATGACATTAAGGAAGACTTGCAACAAAGGCATTTTGTATAGTTTGTTTTGAAATTGAAGAGACTGCTAGGAAATAAGGAGAAAAACTTGAGATTCTAAAAAGTCACCTTCTTCAACCTCAACTTTTCTCCCAAGGTAATTTCTATAGTGTAGAACTGGTTCTAGGCTTCTAGCCAGCCAGCTTGTCTGAAGTTCACAAAAGCTGCCATGAGCTCAAGCTTGTTATATTCATACTAAAAATCTCCGCGAAGGTGATAGCAAATAGATAAATATAGAGACGTTCAACCATTGACAAAGGTAGATGAGATAGATTCAATTAACTTTGCCTTTCGATGTTTTCCACCCAGTCTTCACGTCTAAAAGAAAGATAAATCGCAATGAGCAACCCTAAAGTTGTTCTGCTTGGAAACTTCTTTGTGCAATAATGGTAATCATTTTCAACTTATCGGAGGAATTCATAAATTACAGTGACATAAATCTCCAATTTTCCACACCTTAACTGTTCCTGTATTTTCTTTTGTTTAAAAACAAAATATAACTTTGGTAATGAAGGATGAATCTACAACCGACGGTTTGTAAAATATAACTTTGGTAATGAAGGATGGATCTATAACTGACTATTTAATATACTCAGGGTGCGCTAATGCATACATTTAGCATAAAAAGATCAAATATCCATCAAAGGGGAATACTTGCTCCATCAATATCCAACTAGATAGCCACTTCCATGATCATTCTAATACCAGTTTTGTATAAGCAGACTTTAATAACTATTATTCTATGGCCAATGGCATGACAGCTCAATGGTCTGGGATTCTATAAAAATCCTGCTTGTCTTTAAAAAAAAAAAAAGACTATTATTCTATAGGAACGGGCCAACAAGAGAAAGAAATATCAAAAGAATAAAACTGAAGCTCTATTTATATTACAAAAACAAAGTGGAGGCAAAGACACAGTTTGTTTCCTATTCTAATTATCAGTGTTCTAAAAATCGGTCTAGGCGGCGCCTAGGCGCTAGAAGGTGAAAAACCGCTCAGATTAATGTCTGGGCGGCTGTCTGGGCGGGTGTCAGGACTCAAGGTCAGAGGCCTTCCTAATGGTTTCAAAACTCAATGTTCCCTTTTGAAAAGTGCCCAAATGCTTAGCATCTATTATAGGGGGAAGGTTTGAGCTCTTGACTGTGAGGACGTGTTGTCTCCATTGCATAGTCGGGCCAGACTGTACCGCTAGCATTTTTATTGTTTTCTTTGCATTGCTTTTCAACTTCAAACTTGTATTTCCATCGATCGATAGCATCGAACTAGTCTTGAGCAACGTCCTTCCGAACGTTCCTCCCCATTGTAATCTATTGAATGTGAATGAGAGCTTTTACTGACTATTGTGCATTGCTATATTGTTTACAGATTGATATTGTGCATTCTCAAGTTAATATTTGTGCCCGTCAAAGTAACTACTCATAGGCTTACTAGTGAATTGGATAGCTAGTGCCGCACGGATTACTAGTCCGTGACAGTTGGTATCAAAGCCAGAGCTTGTTGAATGCAAACCAGGATGCAGGAAATAAATGAGCGCCTTAGCGCTATGGAGGAACGACAGGCCAGTCGAATGCATAGACTGGAAAGCAGAATGGACCAGTTGAATACTTTGGGAGAACAGATTAGTCGGTTGGATGGACTCTTTTCACTGGCAGACAGAGTGGATTCACTGGCTGAGCACGTTGATAACTTAGAGGGACGAACAGTCGCAATGGAAGAGTCGCCTCACCCCACAGCTCAGGTGATGAGTGACTTCCAATTACAGTTGGAGGACTTATTTGCAAGGGTTGGTTTGCTAACCAAGGCCACTGGGACGACTGATCACCCTAGGATGAAAGTACCCGAGCCAAAGTCATATGCTGGGGCACGAGATGGGAAGGAGTTAGAGAACTTCTTATTTGATCTGGAGCAGTATTTTCGTGCGGTGAACCCCGAATCAGAAGAAGCCAAGGTTACCATGGCGACCATGTACTTAGCAGGTGATGCGAAACTATGGTGGAGAACCAAATATGCAGATATGGAAGAAGGTCGCATCCTTATTAGAACTTGGGCAGACCTCAAGAAGGAACTACGAAATCAATTCTTGCCTGAGAACACTGATTTCTTAGCAAGGAGGAAACTCCACACCATCAAACAGACAGGCAATATTCGAGACTATGTCCGACACTTCTCAACTTGCTTGCTAGATATTCGAGACATGTCTGAAAAGGACAAAGTTTTCTGTTTCATGGAACAAGCTCAGCCACTTCTACAAGCAGAATTGCAAAGGCAGAAGGTGACAGATATTACAAGTGTTATTGCGGGCAGTAGAAAGGTTTAGCGATTATATGCCCATGACTGGATCCACTTCGCTCAATCACTCCACAGCTAGAACTGGCAGTACCAATTCAAGCTCAGGGTCGAATGCTCGCTCACCTCATCAAAATTGGGGAAACTCAAGTCAGAACCGAGGAAACTATAATTCTCGGCCGTCCAACCAGAATTGGAGTTCCAACAAAAATTGGAATGCCAGCTCTAGCAACTCAAATTACAACAACAAAGGAGGGCAAAACTACTCTGGATAGTGGAGACCATCTGCCCCTGCCCCATGCATTCTTTGCAATAGCAGAGATCACCCAACAAGCAAATGTCCATCCAAACCAGCTCTACACTCATTAATGTCACTGCTTCAAGCAGAGCCTTCTAACCCGACTGCATCGAGCTCGAACCCCACCAACAGTGAAACCTCCCAAATGGGAGCTCTACGCAAGCTCAATGCTGTCAAAGGAGAAATGTATGAGCACCCACACAAGAAGGCTTTACAATACATCGACATCACTATCAATGGGTTCCCTTCCCAAGCATTGTTGGATTCCGGAGCGACAGACAATTTTATTGCCCCAGATGAAGATAGACGTGTGGGTCTGAACTTAGAAGGAGATGTGGGTAAGTTGAAAGCTGTCAACTCTGAGGCAATCTCTATTAATGGTATGGCTAGAGCTGTGCCACTACAGGTTGGTCCATGGAAAGGAAGATCAAACTTCTTGGCCGTTCCACTTGATGATTTTAAGGTGATTCTTGGCCAAGAATTCTTCCGAGGAGCTGCAGCAGGACCATTACCTTTCATGGACTCCTTGGGGTTTTTCGGACCCAGACTACGCATTGTACCAACCTCAATTCGACCAACAACTCATGATAGACTATTGTCGGCGCTCCAAGTCAAGAGGGGCTTGGCCAAAGGAGAAGATACATACTTAGCTGTGGCAAAGCTAGAGATGGAAGATGATACTAGCAAAATTCCTGAGGAAGTTGCCCAAGTTATTGCTGACTTCATCGAAGTGATGCCGGATGAATTGCCAAAGAATCTATGTAACGACCCTGTCCACATGACACCATATTGTCCGCTTTGGGCTACCAACCGGCCCGCACGGCTTTAAAACGCGTGTTGTCATGTAGAGCGACCTCGCACACTTAAAGCACATCCCCCTCCCGCACCCAGGCGATATGGGACTATGATTCCCCTTGTAGCTCGTCCAACCCTTCTTGGCCTATTGGGCCTGTTGGGCCCTCTACCCTCACCCTTACCCTCACCTCAGGTCCGCCCACTTAGGGTCTCACAATCCAAAGGCCTCTTTCAGAGTATGCACAGCGGACACTGGGCCCCTCTCTGGCCCTACTCATCCAGATATTGTCCTCTTTGGCCTATTGGGCAGCATTCCGCACCTCCCTCACCTCAAGGATTTGTTGCTTCCACCCACCTACTGGGGCTCCACAGGCCTCTTGGATTGTGAGACCCTAAGTGGGCGGACCTGAGGTGAGGGTGAGGGTGAGGGTGAGGGTAGAGGGCCCAACAGGCCCAACAGGCCAAGAAGGGTTGGACGAGCTACAAGGGGAATCATAGTCCCATATCGCCTGGGTGCGGGAGGGGGATGTGCTTTAAGTGTGCGAGGTCGCTCTACATGACAACACGCGTTTTAAAGCCGTGCGGGCCGGTTGGTAGCCCAAAGCGAACAATATGGTGTCATGTGGACCGTTGTGAGACCCTAAGTGGGCGGACCTGAGGTGAGGGTGAGGGTGAGGGTAGAGGGCCCAACAGGCCCAATAGGCCAAGAAGGGTTGGACGAGCTACAAGGGGAATCATAGTCCCATATCGCCTGGGTGCGGGAGGGGGATGTGCTTTAAGTGTGCGAGGTCGCTCTACATGACAACACGCGTTTTAAAGCCGTGCGGGCCGGTTGGTAGCCCAAAGCGGACAATATGGTGTCATGTGGACCGGGTCGTTACAGTTGGTATTAGGGGTGGGCACGGTTCGGTTCGGTTCCAAATTTTGAGGAACCTAACTCGAACCGTTTAAAATTTTTTCGGTTCCGATTCGGTTCGGTTCCTCTATTTTGAACGTTGGAACCGAACCTAACTCGAACCATTTACAACGGTTCGGTTCCTACGGTTCCAAACGGTTCCTATATTATCTCATTCAAAACTACCTAATCTTTGACTATAATCAATTTTACACTAAATTAGAATAAGAAGAACTGTAATTGAAAATGATCATCTGACTATAATCAATACTAGGAAGAAAATGATCATCTGACTATAATCAATACTATAATCAATACTAATCTATAATCAATACTAATCTATAATCAATCTGATCATCTTTATTTAGTCATGTTAAACTAATCTCTGACTATAATCAATACTAGGAAGAACTTTTTCATAAAAGTATTGAAAATGATCATCTTTATATAATGTCAAAGCATTTGCAGACTAACAAGTAGAAGAAGAAGATCAACTTACTGCTTGAGCGAAATCATGATCAGGATGGGGAAACAGAAACATTCTCAGCCTTGTAAATCCATCCCCCGCAACAAACTTATCATACTCCTCCATCATATTCGTTACATCATCATCATTCACAACCGACACCAAAGCATCAAGATCCTCATCCGGCTGCTGGTACTTCAACACCGTCGCTCTTTCGAATAGTTCCCGCATCTTCGCCATCAATTCCTCATAATTCGTGTCCCTCGGCAAACTCACAATCCTCGTCTCTTCGACAGAGACAGAGAGAGATCTCGCTGAGGGAGCTGCTGCTTCTTCTCTTCGACAGAGACAGAGAGAGGAGAGGAGAGGGAGATCTCGTGCTTCTTCTCTTCGACAGAGACAGAGAGAGGAGGGGAGAGGGAGATCTCGGCTTCTTCTCTTCGGATGGAGAGGGAGATCTCAGATCTCGGCTTCTTCTCTTCGACAGAGACAGAGAGAGGAAAGGAGAGGGACTCGCTGCTTCTTCTCTTCGACAGAGACAGAGAGAGGAGAGGAGATGAAGATCTCGGCTTCTTCTCTTCGGATGGAGAGGGAGATCTCGATTCTCGGCTTCTTCTCTTAGAGACAGAGAGAGAGGAGAGGAGAGAAATTCACAGTGATTCACTGATTCACCTCAGAAATAGAATTAGAACTAATTTAGGGTTGGGTTTGGGTATATATATGCGGTTCGAAACGGTTCGGAACCGAACCGTTTAAAAAAAAAATTGGAACCGGAACCGAACCGTTTAAGAACGGTTCCGGAACCGAACCGAATCGTTTAACATTTTTTTAAATCAGAACCGAACCGTTTGGAGTAAAATGGTTCGGTTCGGTTTGGATCCGCGGTTCCTCGACCCGTTTGCCCACCCCTAGTTGGTATCAGAGCCTGACCCAGCCGGAAGTATGCCACAGTGTTGGTGGGCCCTCTGGCGACGTGGACGTTGTGCCTGTGTGGCCAACGAGGACGTTGGGCCTTAAGGGGGGTGGATTGTGAGACCCTAAGTGGGCGGACCTGAGGTGAGGGTGAGGGTGAGGGTAGAGGGCCCAATAGGCCAAGAAGGGTTGGACGAGCTACAAGGGGAATCATAGTCCCATATCGCCTGGGTGCGGGAGGGGGATGTGCTTTAAGTGTGCGAGGTCGCTCTACATGACAACACGCGTTTTAAAGTCGTGCGGGCCGGTTGGTAGCCCAAAGCGGACAATATGGTGTCATGTGGACCGGGTCATTACAATCTACCTCCCAGCAGACTCATTGATCACGAAATTGAGTTAGTCCCTGGTGCCAAACCACTCGCACGTAGTCCATATCGCATGAGCCCTCCAGAGCTGACCGAATTGAGAACACAACTAGATGGCTTGTTGGAGTCCGGATTCATTCGGCTCTCTAAAGCACCTTATGGGGCACCTGTTCTTTTTCAGCGGAAACATGATGGCAGTCTTCGCCTTTGTGTTTATTATAGAGCCTTGAACAAAGTCACTATAAAGAACAAATACCCGCTGCCGCTCATTGCAGACTTATTCGACCAACTTGAATCTGCCAGATACTTCACAAAACTCGACTTGAGATCAGGTTACCATCAGGTCCGCATTGCTGCTGGTGACGAATCCAAAACTGCTTGTTCTGCTAGATATGGGTCATATGAGTTCCTAGTAATGCCCTTCGGCTTGACCAATGCTCCAGCTACATTTTGCACCCTTATGAATGGCCTGTTCCGTCACCTTCTGGACAAGTCTGTGGTTGTCTATCTTGACGACATTGTGGTTTATAGTGGGACTATAGAAGAACACCGACATCATTTGCGAGAAGTGTTCCAAATCCTTAAGGATAATCATCTCTTTGTCAAGAAGGAAAAGTGCTCATTCGGCCAGACCCAGATCAATTTCTTGGGTCATGTTATTGGCAATGGCAAGATTCGGATGGACATGGAGAAAGTCAAGGCAATCCATGATTGGAACTCTCCTAAGAACGTGTCTCAACTACGTTCTTTCCTTGGACTCGCAAACTATTATCGTCGCTTCATAAGGGACTACTCTAAGAGAGCTGTTGCCCTGACAAATTTGTTGAAACAAGACCGAACATGGGAATGGGATAGGCAATGTGAAGCTTCATTCCAAGACTTGAAACTGGCCGTGATGAAAGATCCAGTATTGGCCTTGCCAGACATCACCAAGCCCTTTGAAGTACAAACAGATGCATCTGACTATGCCTTAGGGGGAGTTTTACTTCAAGATGGTCACCCGGTAGCATATGAGAGTCGAAAGTTGAATGATACAGAGTCTCGTTACTCAGCTCGAGAAAAGGAATTGCTAGCCATTGTACATTGTTTACGGGTGTGGAGACACTACCTCTTGGGGTCTCAAGTCCTTGTTAAAACAGATAATGCTGCAGCAAGCCATTTCCTTACTCAGAAGATGCTAACCTCCAAGCAATCTCGATGGCAGGAAAAATTAGCAGAATTTGACTTAGTATTGGAATACAAGCCAGGGCGCACTAACAATGTAGCTGATGCACTCAGTAGAAGGGTAGACCTTGCAGTGCTAACCCATACTGGTCCGAGTCACACCATCTTGGAGAAGATCAAAGTAGGCCTACAGACAGATCCACAGGCGAAGGCGATTACAGAGTTGATCAAGCAGGGCAAAACTCGACGGTTCTGGATAAAAGATGGAGCAATACTCACAACTGGTAATCGCCTCTATGTTCCGAGAACTTCGGGTCTGAGAAAAGAACTTTTGAGAGAATGCCATGACACCCATTGGGCGGGACATCCAGGTTGGAGACGAACACATGCATTGCTAGAGAGGGGGTACTATTGGCCACAGATACAGGAGGATGTAATGGCCTATGTTCGAACCTGCCTTATTTGCCAGCAAGATAAGGTTGAAAGAGATCGACCAGTCGGCTTACTAGAGCCTCTGCCTGTTCCAACTCGTCCTTGGGAAAGTGTTTCCATGGACTTCACTACGGGGTTACCGAAAGTGGAGGATTTCAGAAGTATCCTTGTAGTTGTCGACCGATTCTCAAAGTATGTGACATTTGTGCCAACCGGACTGACTTGCACAGCCGAAGATACGGCGCAGTTGTTCCTCAAGCATGTCGTGAAGTATTGGGGACTGCCCGAAAACATTGTTAGCGACCGTGATGCCCGCTTCACAGGAAAGTTTTGGAAGGAGTTGTTCAAGCTCTTGGGATCCAAACTTAATATGTCAACAAGCCAACATCCCCAATCCGACGGACAGACTGAGCGCTTTAACTCTATGCTTGAAGAATACCTTCGTCATTTTGTAAGTGCAAACCAGAAAAATTGGGTGGGACTACTTGATGTTGCACAATTCTGTTTCAACTTACAAAAGAGCTCAGCTACTCACTCCAGCCCCTTTCAGTTAGTCACCGGTCAGCAACCATTGACACCACATACAGTGCTGACTGGATACCAAGGACCCAGCCCAAGAGCTCTTGAATTTGTTAAAGCCTGGCAGAAAAACATTGAAGTTGCTCGAGCCTATCTTGAGAAAGCCTCCCGTCACATGAAGAAATGGGCGGACAAGAAACGACGAATCGATCCTTTTGAAGTCGGGGACTTGGTATTGGTGAAGTTAGATATGTTCAACAAGTATAAACGGACGGCTAGAGCACACAACAATCTGTTTCGCAAGTATGAGGGACCGGTGCAGATTATTGAGAAAGTAGGCAAAGTCTCCTATCGCGTCAAGTTACCACATTGGCTCCGTTTCACCCACCCTGTCTTCCATGCAAGTAACTTGAAGTCCTACCATGCCGATGCCGCTGATCCCACCAGAAATGTATCTACCCGAGCATTGCCTAAGCATCCTACTAAGCCAGATCGAGAAGTGGAAGAAATCTTAGTTGACGGTCTCATCAACAACACAGGCCCGGATAGAGAGTATTTGGTCAAGTGGCAGGATGAACCTCCTTCAGAGATCAGTTGGGAGCCAGTCGAGCATCTACTGCCATACCTTTCAAAGCTGGAAGAGTACTTGGAAAAGTTCGCTGCGAGGGCGTCAGCGAATTGAGTGTGGGAGAGTGTCAGGACTCAAGGTCAGAGGCCTTCCTAATGGTCTCAAAACTCAATGTTCCCTTTTGAAAAGTGCCCAAATGCTTAGCATCTATATTATAGGGGGAAGGTTTGAGCTCTTGACTGTGAGGACGTGTTGCCTCCATTGCATAGTCGGGCCAGACTGTACCGCTAGCATTTTTATTGTTTTCTTTGCATTGCTTTTCAACTTCAAACTTGTATTTCCATCGATCGATAGCATCGAACTAGTCTTGAGCAACGTCCTTCCGAACGTTCCTCCCCATTGTAATCTATTGAATGTGAATGAGAGCTTTTACTGACTATTGTGCATTGTTATATTGTTTACAGATTGATATTGTGCATTCTCAAGTTAATATTTGTGCTCGTCAAAGTAACTACTCATAGGCTTACTAGTGAATTGGATAGCTAGTGCCGCACGGATTACTAGTCCGTGACAGCGGGTCTAGGCGGGGTCTAGGCGGTCTGGGAGATTTTTTTTTTTTTTTTAATAAGGTTGATTGTGTTCTTATTTTATTTTTCTTTCCTATTTTTTAGAAATAAAATATTTAATTATTTTTTTAGAAAATCTCGGAAATGGGCTTTGATGATGATATGTCTAAATGTAGCAAAGGTTGATTACTTAATGGAATTCTCAAATGATCTGCCGGTGCCAATTTTACTAATGTAGATTTTATCAAACATAACTGAGGTTATTCATGCAATTTGAAGAAAAATAAAAGAGTACACAAATTCAAATTTATATAAAGTACCCATCATGACCAACTTCAGTCATTTGAGTTTTAATAAATTTTGTTCACGAATGTTAATTTTTCATGTTTTTAAATTTTGCATATATATATTGACATTAAATTGGATGTAATTGATAAGGTATTATGCTTAACTTTTGTAAATTATTAAAGTTATAATACAAAACCTAAGACCGCCTAGGCACCCGCCTAGGCCCCTGGGCGCTAGGCACCTGCTCGCCGCCCGCCCAGCGCCTAGCGATTTTTAGAACACTGCTAATTATGTACAAGACTTGCAACAAACGAGTCCACTAAATCGGACGCATAAATCTCTCAACAACACTCTTCAATCACTACTAGTGGATTAAGAATCAGTCCAATGTGTTGCAAGGCTAATTGGCGGATGGTATCACTTGGTATTGGGTTTGAACTCAGCTTGTGGCATCTTTATCAAGCCTTTCAAAAAAATTGCTAAGGAATAAAACATTGTGTGCTTCCCAGGTTCACTACTATGCAAACATGTACAATTCATTGTTCTCATCTTCCATGTTGTCGATGTTTCCTTGAGAAGTTGATCCTGTTTCACTTGAGATATTATGTGATTCTTCCTGCAGAAGATTCATCCATAATTAATCAATTTGTGTAAACTGTTGAGCAGGTGGTAAGAGAATGATAAAGGAAACTACATTTTTTCCTGAAAACCTAATGAATTCAGCAACCACTAAAAGCATCTCAAACAGTGATATTTGAGAACCTAACACATCTTCAATATGGTGCTTAATTTTCCAAAAAATTAAAATTAAAAATTACCTTAGCGGCAGCCTTTCGGTAAGTTTCAAGCATGCGCCTGTATTGCTGGCGTGCATCAGGAGACTCAACCATGGAAAGAACCTGTGAAACAGCCTCCTCAACAGCCAAATCCACTTTCTGTTTCCTGAACGCCTTGAGGGTGTCCTCATCTTCAGCATCATCAGTAGCCTCTGACTCATGCCGGAATCCCCTTAAACCGGCTCCTCTACGCCGCCACCGCAACACAACTTTATCTAGAACACCAACAGCCCAAAGAAAAACATACTTCTTCCTGACTTGATGACCACGCACATGAGCCTGCCAAAACATGGAGAGATCTTTACACATCAATTGGTTCGATCGAGGGTTCAACTTTATATTTAATCCCCAAATCAGGAAATGAATCAAGTAATATTACTTCATTGTGGCATATATTCCGAAAATCTTTCCTAAGGCCTGATTGTCTTTTCCTACTAAATGACAGCAATGACAGGATGATCCATCTCTTACAACCATGAGATGTCAACTTCTAATTTCTAAACAGACACCTTCTATATGATTTATAAAATATCAAAAATACTGGTGTTCCACATTGTTGGACATTAGAGCATTCACAATCACTAGCAATAATGTGTAGAAGGGAGAAAGGAGCATCCTTCTGAAAGGATATGTCTTCTCCCTTTTTGACCTTGATCATAAGATGTGGAACTCTGTTTACTGACTAACCAACAGTGTTTACGGATGGGCTTTTGATTTGGAAGAAGATAAAGGTGACAGTCATTGCAAAACGGGCACAACAGAAAGACCCAAAGATGTGATCTAGTTTCAGAGTACAACAGAAATAGATTGTTTGTAACAGGTGATGCTACACATTACTTGAGTAAATACCTGTTTCAGAAAGAAAGAACAATTTTCAGAAATGGTATTACGAACAATCAAATTTAGGTGAAATACCTGTATCTTTACTACATTCTGTCTCATGGATAAAAAGTCCTTTCGCCTTTTCCAGCCACGGTATTTCTTCTGAATCGACAATGCTGCATTATCTAACTTGTGATCACGTTGGTTGCGGAAGGCCAACTTTGATGCAGCTGAAAGCCCATGAATCTGATATGGAGCAATACCATACTCATCACAACTAGTACTAGCGGCCTCTTTCTGTTGCCTTCTCCTGAAAGAATGTGTGCGGAAAGCAGATTGTATGCGTGCAGCAGCCTGAGCAGCATTTCGGACTGCAGCCAAGGAATCTTTGAGCGAAAGTTGGTCCTCAGTGGATCCAAGGCATTTATTTGAAATGATCTCAACAGTTCTCTCAGCCTCCACGGCTGCAGAGCCTTTAGAAATTTCACTTTCTGCCAGTTTAAGGGAAGACAAGTGGCTGGTAAGTGCCAGCTCTGACAGATACCCTGCTAATCCCTTGTGCCCACTGGCAGCAGCAATCAATCCTGGGGTTTTACCTGCTGGATCTAGTGGAGTTGGATCTGTAACTGCCAAAGCTGATGCACCAGCAGCTACAAGTGAAGCAACCATTTTCTCTCTGTAACCATGTAAAATGACAGTCCAAACTCAAAAAGAGCTCATTGAAAAGTTAATCATTTGAATTTTAATTCAGTAGGAAGATTTTCTTTGAAACAACTTAGTTCTCTATCACATCGGCAGCATACTTATTGGCCTGATATAAGATATGGTACGTGTAGGTGTGAAGAAGAGCGGAAGCGCCAATTCAATCTTACTTCATGTTAGCATACAAGGCTTTTGATGAAGATGAACATCCACAACATTGACATCCCACTCAGTGGGGGATTTTGGATGCCGACTTTTCATGAGGAATGTATATAACCAGGATTTACAATCATCTGATCACGTCAGGTCAAATATTAAGACTGGAATCTTCAATTTCTGACATTAGTCTATGAACGTATAGTCTTAGGGGCTGTTTGTTTACACGTTTGTCTGAGCATTTAAAAAATACATGCATCTGACTGAGCTGCTTGGTTAAATGTCTGACTCGGACATTGGTCTCTGACTTCAGTTAGACATCAATAAAAGTCTGAACACCCTCTAATTTATATTGTTTTCCAATTTACCCCTACAATATTACAATTTTACTACTTTTGTCCCGTGGTTAAAACAAGCATCTTCTCTCTTTGACTTTCCGTACTATGTGAGAACAAACTGTATGACCTATGGGTTTTTTATAGAGAAACTTGTATCATCTAAGTCATACGTTATATCAACTCAAGCATTTTCCATGCGCATAACTTTTTATGTTGGAGACTATTGTAGAGCAAGACGAGGAAACACATCTGCAAATCTAGTTCTCCTGTGCAGTGGAAACTAGTTGTAACACCTTATGTGGGCGGACTCTGAGGCTCGCTGCTTCATGTGTGGGTGGGCTTTGAGGCTGGAAGGCTATCTTGTGTGAGCGAGCTCTAAGGCTAGTAGCTCCATGTGTGGGCGGGCTCTGAACTGGCAGGCTACATTGTGTGGGTGGGCTCATATGCTGGCAGGCTACTAGGGGTTTAAAATCCTACATTGTCTGGGTGAGGGAAGGATATGTGTTATATATATGCAAGTTAAAGCCGGGCGGGTAGTTAGGTTGGGCCCAGAGAGAACAATATTATCATGTGGATCGGTCGTGACAGAATGGTATTAGAGCCGGGCCCCAACCATAAGTGTGCCAACGAGGACGTTGGGCCCTAAGGGGATGGATTGTAACACTCTGTGGGTTGGCTCTAGGCTGGCAACTCCATGTGTGGGTCGGCTCAGAACTAGCAGGCTACCTTATGTGAGCGAGGTCAGAGGCTGGCAAGCTACTAGGGGATTATAGTCCCACATCGCCTGGGTGAGGGAAAGATATGTGCGAGTTTGGATCCATATGACACAACATGTTTTAAAGTTGTACGGGTAGTTAGGTTTGGTTCAGAACAGACAATATTGTATCATGTGGATCGGGTTGTGACACTAGCATTACGGGAGTAGATGATGCTGAGGCAATCCAAGAAAAATATAACAGTAACACAAGAAGCAATGAAGAGATGACTGCTGGAAGACAGGGGGAAAAATAAACGAAGTCTCTAAGAACCCCAAACAACATCCAAATGGTTGATACCTCAACATCTATGGATAAACATGAATTCTACTTGGATGGTATAGATGGAGGTCCATTAACCTTATCTAAGGTTTAAAATGTTTTGAAAATGTTAGAATAATATGACAATGGGAACAAGGTTAACATGGAAGTAAAGGAAGCAATTGAGAGATTCGACAGGGATATATTGAAACAAAATTTCACAGAAACTAATTCTATTGGAAAAGGAAGCAACTATGGTGGGTCAAAACATTATTGAAGATGAATCATGAATGTGAGATAACCACAACTCAGTCACCTAAGGGAGATGCTCCTTGAATATCTTTTCAAATCAAGAAGGTAAACCCTAAATTCAAGGTATAAACCAAAAAAAAGTTAGATGAAATCAACATCAACTGTTGAAATCTTTCAAGAACTAGTATATTCCTCGTAATTAATTGTTTTACTTTTCGAGTAAGATCATCATTTTGACATTTTCTATTTGTTAGGGAAAGGGATGAAAAACCTTATCCTCAAGATGATTAAGTAATTGATTGGGGCCTACCAAGATCACGAGTTTAAGCTTGTGCACCAAGGAACCATCTTGATTCTTGACAATAATTCACTTGGTGAATTTAGCCCTTAGCCTAAACCCCATTGTTCCATATTATAGCTTGTTTGAGGAGTTTAACAAAAATTGCTTTCCCTGCGATGATGAAGGGATAATTGAGTGATGATGAAGGGATAATTGAGTGGTGTAGATTTGATGCATTTTTATGCTCTTGTTTTTAATGATAAGGTTTGGGGATCCTCAAAATCCCAGCTTGCTTTTCCAAAAAAAAAAAAAACTTTTTAAATTATGGAGCAGAGTTAAAATAACAATTTGAACCATGTAATCTAAATAGAAAAATCATGTAATATGTAATATGAATAGTCAACCAACTATTACTATGAAATTAAAGAGTGCCTTTTGCATGGGCTTATATGTATCAATTATGCCTACTATCATACTATGGCATACATTTTGACATGTCTTTTATTTTTTTTCCTTTATGTCTCTTCCAATGAGCTTGATAATGATGATGTCTCTTCCAATGTTTGTTGCTATTTTGTGCTAAATTGTAAATAATGAATTGAAATTTTATAATGATGCACATAAAAAAAAAAAAAACTCATAGCTCATTTTATACTCATAAATTGGCCTATAAAATTATAAGAGTACAACCGTCATTTACATGAGTTAGAGGCTCTAACTAGAGCATAAACAAACATTTCCAACACAACTACTTAGAAATTACCTCTAACTCAAACATTTTTTATTATTATTATTATTAATTTTTTTTTTTTTTTTTTTTTTTTGCCTTAGTCTATGTGTTCCTCGTGCTAGTTTCAAAAGATGCAATACTGCCAATACAATTAAAATAAATTAATGTTCAAACCTGAAACATAGAGAGGCATTTACTCACCTTCCAAAACGCGCGGCCCAATGAAGGGCAGTCCATCCGTTAGCATCACGGAAGTTTACGCTGACCCCAGAACGAAGAATTGGGTTTAAGGCCCACTCAAAGCCCAATCCACCTACCATGTGTATCATGCCTTGCTCTTTCCTTGAGAGCGAACAACCTGGCGTGTCTCCTTCCTGATTCTTGGACATAAGCCACTGCTGCATCTTCTCTTTTAGAAGTTCTTGCAGAAGCCAATCCATAGTACTATATGGAGTCGCACTGCCAACTAAAAGCTCCTCGATGATATGTCCCCAGATTTCTTCATCCATCTTTGACTTTCTTGATCCACTGGCTCCTAATTGAACATTATCTCTACCTTGAACCTCTGTGTCTGTAATGAGCATCTGTGCAAATCTGACAAGCAACAACAATTCTTCCCTGCTTTTTCTGGGCTCCATTTCAAGTGAATTGTAGTAGCCATCACTGCCTGGCTTAATAAGGTACTCAAACTCTCTTACTTCACTACAAGATACCCTGTTGCCAGATGTAATACAGAGAGTGACCTTTCCAGGAACATTTTGAGGAGCCTGGCAACGAAAAACACCTTCTTGAATGATTTCTACAGGAACTTCAATGTCGCCAAACATACATGCCCATGCACATTCCGAGGGATCACAAAGAAAAGATCCAGTAATGATGACCTGCATGGAATGGTTTAGCATTCAGAGTCTTCAAAACTGTAAATGAAAACATAGTAGCATGGCAGAAGAAAATTTTGAATCAGGGAGCGAGGACTTAAAAGCCAAGGAAAGTCATATCATGCCAAGATATTCAAGGTTTAGATCAGTTGTAGAGAGAGAGATCAACATCCTATTGTTTTGGCATAAATTGCTGCTTTGAAACTCCTTAAAAAACATCATCAAATTCCCCATTCCTATGTAGTTTAAAAGGTCAAGAGCTTGGTTACCAAAAGAGGAGAGAAAATTTACATCAGATCTCTGAGATAAAAATAGTGGGAAATGTGGATCAAACTACTCCCCAATGTAGGTTAGGTTTAAACTTATCATCAAAAACATTAAGTTGGCTGCTCTTTTAAGTGCACCGAGGTCTTGTAAAATAAAAACCACACCCAAGGTCTTGGGTGGTTAAATTGAGGACAGTATTGATGCAAGGTGAGGGGTGGCTATAACTCCAAATGGAATGTTATTTAAATAGTATTACATTCAAAATATGAGTCCAAATGCTACCTTAAAGAGATGATTAATTCAAGTTGATGGATCAGCTTAGCTCATATTTGCCATCAAACCTCAGAATTCAAGCTACTGATTTGGAATACCGTCTACACCGGCTACTAAAGAATAAAGGCGTGCATGCAATGCATGCTTGAGGAAATCAGCATAACACATATGACTAGTATTACCTTCGTATTCTCAGTGGCATATCCCTGTTCTGGGGATATTTCTCGAATGCTAAACCTCTGACTTTCTGCAAGAGTTAAATTCGTATCCGATCTAAGAGAGTTTGCAAGCTGAGTCTCTTGGTCAAACCACAATGTGAAGTAGTCAGTATTGACATCAGATGTACTTATTTCTGAAGAGTGGGCAGAAAATCCAGGTATTTCAACATTTTGAGACAGCAACTCGGATGTTGGTGATTCAAGAAGGTTGTCAGAGCCCAATAGAAATTCTCTAGCTGCTGATAGGTGCAGACTCAAATTACTGTCTGGTGTTGGATTTGAGGTACTCTTGTGTGCTAAATTTTCACTTACATATGCCCCTTGATGGTTCCAGTTCTCACGCTGCTCAGCAAGGTTGGTCAATAACTTCCCAACTTCTGAGCGAAATGGCTTCTCCTGTACAAATGTCAACATTGGTATAGATTGGTAATGTCTGAAAAAATTCATAATAACCATTATAACAAAAGTAGACACATTATTTCTGTATAGCACTATTTAGATGAATCTTCTTTTAATTAATTTTTTTTTTTTTACATTTTTTCAAAATTAATAGCTCTATATAATAACCTTCCTTTTTCAATAACAGACAATCATTATTTTGTGAGATTTCAAACAATTAATAGAAGGAACATTAATTTATTTTGCTATTATTTCTGTTTCTGCCGTTATTTTGGTTTTTAACCATCATTTACTTATTAATTTATTATTAGTATTCTTTTTTCTTTTTCTTTTTTTGAGAGAGACAAAGAAAGGGTTTAAACAGATAAAAGGGGAAAAAGAGAAAACAAGAGATCGACAATAAATAATTTTGAGTTCCTTAACTTACTTCAAATGTGTTAGAAGTTTTCTCTTGTAAACCCATCCAATTTGAACCAGAACACAACTCCTGCATCTCTTTCCAACATGGAGATTCTTTCCTCTCAATTGTATATTCATGACCTGACTGTTGATTTCGCTTCTTTACATCACCTGCACAAAATATAATGTATTTTAGAGTCTTCCTCTTCCTCTTCCTTTCCTTTCCTTTCCTTTCCTTGAGAACAATAGGGAATAAAAGTAGGGCTACTCCATTTTTCCTCCTGGTTTTTTTCCATGTCCTTGAATTCTGTAATAAAAATGGGGCTTCTTTTCACTGAAAACAAGAAGCTACCTCTGATAGTGGTTATCCTAGGATACGAAGTCAACACTATCCATCCCCAAAGGAGGATGTCATTATGAGCAAGGACCCCAACTAGTAGTTTACTAATAACATCACAATTATATCCCTTTTAGCTATGTAACAATGACACTATATTTTTACAAAACAAAACAAAAAAAACACATGTGGACACTCACGGACACTCTATGCTTATGTCATCAACTTTTTCACATATCTTTTCAATTCCATACTAATGTTACAAGCATGTTATGGCAAGTTAGTAGTACTCGAGTAACAATATTGACGTACAAGTGAATAATATGAGTAATTAGGGGTGGGCAAACGGGTCAAGGATCCGCGGGTTCAAACCGAACCGGACCGTTTTGCTCTAAACGGTCCGGATTTTAATTTTGTGTTTTAGATACGGTCCGGGTCCGTTATAAAACGGTTCGGTCCCGGTTCCTATTTTTAAAAAAGAAACGGTCCGGGTTGGACCCGTTTCAAATCACATTTACTAAAAACCTAAATATGGAAGTAAAGTAAAGACTCTTTAGCCGCACCTGCAGCCGAAGAGGAGAAGAGAAAGTGAGCACCCGCAATCAGGGAGGATCTCTTGCTGCTCATATCTCCTTTGCTTCATCGCTCTCACTTTGCATCTCCATACTGATTGAACAGATCGAATCGAGGAGACGATTTTGACGTGATTTTTATGTTTTTGGTTTTTGGTCTCTCAGACAATAAGTGAAGCAGCCACTGCCACAGCCTCTTTGTCCTCAGCTTCTTCCTTGCAGTTGGCAGCCTCTCCGTCGACCACTACCGCACTTGATGTTGTTTGAGCAACCTTCACTGCCTTCTTCGATGTCTTTGTCTCCCTCCAGGCCTTTTTTCCTCTGCTACCGCCACCTTCGTCTTTGATGTCTTTGTCAGGTCAAGCGTCTGCATTGACCAATCCGAGATGGAGGCTTCATCTTGCTTCGAAGTCAAAGACCCTCATTGATGAGTTGAGGAGTGGAGATTTTGAAGAGGAGATGCTAAGTTGGGAGGAGCGGAAGACTAAGGTTTTGCAATTCCAAATAGGAAACTGGATCAATAACATCTTCATCAGAGGTAATAAAGGAGGAATGCAACATCAACATCATCAACACCAACAACAATAGCAACAACAACAACATCTCATGCAAATGCAGCCCATCATGGCTTCATATAACCCCGGCAATGTCACCACTGATCACATCCAACAGGTTTCTCTCTACCCTTTTTTAGTAGTCTTGTTTTTCATGATCATCATCATGTGTAAGAGATTTTTTACTTGTTTTAATGGCTTTTGTATTTGTTCTTTTGGTGTTTCTTGGCCTGCTTTTAAATGGCTCTGTTAGCTCGCCTCTATTACTGGATGCACCATCTCTGTTTGACGAAATTCCTCTTTGAACAAACACTGTTTGTAGAAATTGCTTGAAAAGTTATTTGATTTCAACTTAGATTTGGAACCGTAGGAACCAGACCGTTCCAAACGGTTCGAGTTAGGTTCGGTTCCAATGTTCAAAATGAGGGGATCCGGACCGAATTCGTTAATTTTAAATGGTTCGAGTTAGGTTCCTCCAAATTTGGAACCGATCTGGACCGTGCCCACCCCTATGAGTAATAGCTCAAAACTTATTGCTGAAAAGTAAATAAATGTACAAGTATGTCACCTAGCGTATCTTGTATCGTATTTTTTCTGACCATGTCTGACGCTTCGTATCCGTGTCGGATACCGATGCCCATACCCGTGTCGGATACCGATGCTCGTATCTGTATCATTGTTACATAGCTTTAGGAACAATACCGCTCTTTTTTAATGGATAGTCCCACCCATTATACTTGATGCTTTAGATGGGACTATTACGAAGCGCTCACTAATTGAGAACGTCCTCAAGATATACTTCCTTGGCAAAAGGCAGTCATTTTGTGATGGCAACAGTTTTCCAACTAAGGTTTTAGATCCATTGTAGAAATCTCAGATAAACACTTCATCATCTAAACTAAAACAAGAGTAAATGACATAACTAGGTGTGGGTTTCGGTAGGGATGTCAATGGATACATAAGGATTTTGATTATGCAAATTTTTACTTATCTAGATCCAAAACCCGCTCTGTTCACACCCCTAGTTTTAAGAGTATTTTCTACTTAAAAGTCTGCAAGGTATATTACATGACTGATGACACTTAGGGTGTGTTTGGTTGCATGAAATCCTATGCCGCCCAATTCTCATGTTCATGAGACTTCTATTCCCACCATTGATCACAAAATCTAATGGTGGATGTGGAGTGATACATCAATTTAGCCTTAAATGTAGGGGTCCCCTCATGGATTCCCATGGCATAGAACTTCATGCAACCAAACACACCCTTAGTGGAGTTTGTTCCACATCAGACTCTAACAGAGTATGTTCCACATCAGACATCAGACTGTGACAATAGGGGGAATGACTCTTTTTCCAAATCTTTGCAAGATTGGGATAGTAGTATATCATACATTGTGCTAGTCTCTTCATCCTAGGTTAAGTCCGCTCTATCCTTGTGCAATTAATAACAATAATAATAATAATAATAATAATAATAAATTAAAAATAACTTTCGTGAATAAGAATACAAATTTTTTGCCACTTACCACTTCGCAAAGGACAGAGCAGACATAAATTGCATATCATAGACTCTAATACCATTGGAAAAGGTGTCACGTCAACCTACTAGTTTCCTACCATGCACACAGAATATAAGGACTATGTTACTCATGGGAAGGGATCGTTGACTAAAGTTTCTATGTAAAAGACTCATTAATCTATTCCTACTGATTTGATGATAATATGGATCACCTTAATAAATTGATCATTTCTGAAATTTTCAGCCCCATCAAGTCTTACACGAAGTTAATGGTGAAATGGATAGTCTGTGATTCTTCAACCAATAAAATCACTTTCATTGGGTTTGTATATCAAAATGACTTGAATTTTTGTGAGAGTGATATACATGGAGAAGAGACAATGCTCACAAAATCTGTGAACTTCCGAAGTTTTACCTGGAGTTTTCTTTTTAAAAATTAGTAAAATACTTTAGTTAACTGATTCATTTTTGCTGCTTAATATTTCAAGTAAGAGGTAGAGTATTACACTTTAGTTTACTGACTTCTACATGAGTATCTAATGGTCCTATGAAAGCTCGTATTTTCCTACATCGATTTGAGTTATTATCTGCTGTCTGCATGAGTACCTAATCAGACGAGGAGCTTTTTGTTCATTGTCTATTCTCTTGTAAGTTTTTCTCTTTTTTTCTTGTTGGGATACCACGTCAGGCAAGAGCTGTTTTATCATGAAGAATTGGATCAACTTCATCCAAAGGTGAGAAGCTTTGGAGTTTTCTTTTTACCATCTTATGGGCAATATAGTTAAAGCGTAATGGCAGTCTTTAAGGAGACTTGGTATGAAGTGGATCGAGTAGTTTGGGATACAAAAACTTTCCCCTGCTGGTGCAGAGTGCTTTGGAGTTCAAAAATGCCTCATTTTATGACTAAATAGTCAATTGGAAGAATTTACATGTAACTCTCTCTTTTTTTCCCTTAAAGGCTATCTCAGCATAGCCTGCAGCTTTTTCTCAGAATAGTGCAATAATCTTTACTGATCACAATTAAAAAAAGGGAGAAATAAAAAAAAAAACAATAATACCAATTGCTAAGAGAAAACACATATATATACCTGACTTTGGTAGAAACATGTTGTTCTTTGAACCATCTTGTACCCCAGCACTTTCACAATGTTTTGGAAGGCATTGCAGGGGTCCAAACTCATACCTATTCAACCTGTCAACTTCTAAAACTCTTGAATCCTCCAATTTCTCACTCTGATTGTAGTAACTCGAAAGATCTGCCATATCATTTTCATTCAAACTCAACTGTTCCTCAAGCTTACGTAGTGCTTGGCTAACATCTTCCTCTGGTGAACTACTAAAATTCCCTGATTGGTCATTAGCATCCAAATGAACCACCCCATTATTCCTTGTCAAAATATTAGAACTCACTTCCACAGAGCCAGGACTAAATGAAGCCTGATATTCGCTAACTGCAGAAGTGGAGCTTGGAGGTTGGGCAGTACTAAAGCTGGGGCTCTGACTAGGAGTATAAGCGGATCCTGGTGAACCGTGTGAAATTGATCCGACGCCATGCCTTACCTGAAGTATATAAAGTTTGATAAGTTAAAATCTTCTTCACCTTCAAGTCAACCATGCACTGTAAACAAGGAACATATAGGCCGCAATTGCTTCATCTAATTTCTGTTTTCAGTGGAAAACGAATAACTGAGAAAATGTATTGACATTAGTTCAAAATATCAGTAACACACCTCATTGATTTCTCTATAGTGAACAAGAACAATGTGCTCATATGCCCTGCAAAAGAAAAATCATAAGTATCTCAATCTGAACCTTCAAAATATACATGTTGCATATTTTAATGCATCTCATGCAATATAGGAACTCAGAAAAACATTAACATGCTAAGACTCGTACATTAAAACTGGCTCAAATTGAAGACTAAAATGGATGTCCAAAGTATAAATCATGTTCTCCAGTCAATTTTTCATTTAACAGGCTTTAATACACTGTGCTTTCACTGTGCACATACAATAATTGCACGAGTCCAATTGGGAGGGACCTAATGGTATATGTCACTACAAAATACACGTCATCATGTATAAACACATACAGATAGATAACAGACGTACCTATCAGCAGTACCTTCAAGTTTTGACAAACATGTATATTAATTGTTGTCTCTGGTGCTCCACCTTAAGTGTTTATGATGAAATCTAACCTAGAAAATAAAAGAATAAAACTCGATCTATGAAACTAATAACTTAATTCTTCATAATCATTCAACCACATAACAATAATGACTTTATGCCTTATTTATATTGCCAATAACTTACCTAGCAAACAATTAACTAACCTAACCCTAATTATGGCCAGTCTAATTCTATTATAGACCTTAGTGAGCCCGGCCCAAATACTGCTATTAAGTTAACTACTAATTAAATACCCAGTTACATCAGTGTAGCATTCCATGAAGACACTTGGCATTCCAACTAACTCCTCCACCGTCACTTTGGCAATCCATTCTAGTCCAAGTGTCTTTGGCATCTACTCCAACAGACATCTCCTCAGCACTCTACTTCAAATCCCTCCAACAAACCATTTCATGTGCCTTCGACACTTTAATCCAATCTGCTTTACATCATGACTACCTCATTCTCCTGCAGATATCTTCACAGTTCACAATCCTAATCGACGTTACACGTTACTTGAGTACTTCACTTTAGTCACTTTTTCAAAATTGGACATCATCCAGTTGTGATCCAGGTATATTTGTTTCTCATTTTGACAAACTTAGTGCGTGTATATTTGTTCGAAAACCCTCTAGAGCTCATGTAGTTGTCTGTACAACTTAATAAGTCCACCTAAAGAGTTGGATGGAACAAACATTTGCAGACTGTGGATAACAAGTATGTTTCTAAACCATAGACAACCAGCATAACGTGAAAATAAAATTGCAGAAATAAGTAGAACAATGTGGTATAGAAGTAAACTAAGAAAGTTATACATGGTTTGAGGAAAAACAAACATTTTCTTCTGCAAAACAACAAAGGAAAAACACATTAACTTACGGGTCTAATATCCAGTAGCTTCGCCTCTGAAAATTAGGATTCAATTCTCCATGGGCATAATAACAGTTCAAAGCTTCAACATTCCGAACCTAGAAACACATGAAATTCTGAACTTAATGACATAGAGGTGCATTTTCAACGGAGAATATACAATTTACATTCTGAGAAATCTAGTTGTTCATAATCAACCAACTTGAGTAAACTAACACATTGATAGAAGCATTTATATTCCCATGAAATTGCACTCATTAACAATCCTCTCATCATAAAACTTAGGCTCAGAAGAGAATAAGGTAAAAAAGTTCCAGGAATAACAAAAATACCATATAAGTTGATCACAAAAAAGGTACTGGTCTACTGTAATCCTATTCTAGGGAAAACAAAATAAAATAACTCATTTCCGCTACTGAAACCATTTGAAACGGTGAGGAAGGTAGAATTTCAGGTGATAAGTACGAGTGATATAATATTGTTTCTCATGTAGTAGATTTTTAAAGAAATAAATTAAATTAAAATCCCTTCCTTGAACTACAGATGCATTTAAAAAAAAACCGCTCGCCTTTCAAAAAAAAAAAAAAAGTGTAACATCTTTGGCAAACCTTGAGTCTTTCATGTGCTTCCCCCACAGTTTTTCCATCCTTCTTTTTTCGCCAAATATGACCATCTTTCCTGAAGAAACGGAGAACCCTTTTGTTGAAAAGGAACAAAGACCCACCTATCAAAGATCCAGTTAACAAACACAATGTTATACTCAATGCCCTAATACCATCTCACAATAGTGAACAAATAAACAAATCCTGCCATAGACTTGACAAGAATAAGCCAATGTTATGTGCTATAACAAAATCCTACAAGATAGAGAAAGTGTTCAAGTTACTAGGTGGTTTCTGAGGGGCCGCCTCTGTCAGTTGGTGGTTCTCATGATTCTGTAAAATGAAGAGAACTTCTGCAGGCTTCAGCCAACGATTTTGAGCTTTTTGAACGAGCTCTTTTTAAATCATATCCTAAGAAGAACAGAGCAGTCAGAAACAGCCAGTAACCATGTTATTTATTTATTTATTCATTATAATTCCTATTACTGTTATTGAATTTTAGTTTTGTTAATTACAAAAAAAGCTTATACAACATGAGGCCAATAATAATGAGAGATTAAGGCTATCTAACAATATAATCCCATTTTAGAAAGAGATTTTAAAAAACTCTACCCTCATCATATTATTTGTTCAAGACTAATGCTAAAGGAGATCTTAAACACGCAAAGTTTGTTTGTCCAAGATGTGTACATTCCTACAATCCTATCAGATATCATTCCAACTTCATAGTTTTCAATAACATAGGGCGTAATCCAATGTATTCAACGTCTCAAAAGAGTTTCAATAGAACAAGAAAGTACCCGAACCAGTTGAGTAAATGAAGCCTAGTCTCTCTAACCCAAAAACAAACAAGAAAATGCAGTCTCAATCTCCTCTCCGCATACAACACATGATGTGCTGACATCCGTTCCCCTATGAAATAAAACCTCCCTAGTAGGGATGAATCATCATCCATACTGAATGAAACCCTTGGTGGAATCAACTTTCCTCGTGCCCAATTAACCCCAATAGAGACAGCTCTCCATCAATTTCTGATCTCTGTAGCCATTTATCACAATCCTCTGATAACCATTACATTTAGACTGATAGTCGTAGAGTGGCACATAAATAAGAAGAAATATCCAGACTTCCCACCAAAAACTGTTGTAACAGGGAGCCCCAAAAATGAATTAAGAATACCCATCTCCAAATTTAAATTAGGACTCCTACAAGCAACGTACTTGATAACGAATTTTTTCTAAATTGTAATCCCCCATTCCGTTTATAGTCAGCAATTTGGTCTGAGTTGGTATGGGAATGAAGAAGGAACAAAAAAAAAAACTCAGTCATCTCTTGGAGTTCATTATATTTAGATAACCAAACCAAGAAATTATTGAAGAAAGGTGTGGGTTTTTTTGGTTCCTAGCCTAGGCAATGCAAACTCAAACCAAGTAACCCACATATTGTTCAAAATGCAGAACAATCAATTGATAAATAACTAAAGGGGTAGTTTAAAAACTTGAATTGAACTTAACAACAACCCTAAATTCTTGAAAGTGAAAAAGAACAATCAAATCAAATAGTTATATAACTGAGACTCTAATCATACCGGTAGTTTGCTGCATCCTATCTTCTTTGATTTCTACAGCTGGTGGCAACTGGATGATGATGACTTCTTCTTCTTCTTCTTCTTATTCTTCTTCTTCAGTTATGATGATTGAAATCTGAAATCAAAACTTCGAAAACCATTGCATGAGGGCCAAAGTGTAGCCAAGTAAAGTTTAGATTTTTATCATAAAATCAAAATGTAGAGAAACCCAAGAATGACAGCTGAGCAGAATTGACTAACTACGAAATTAGAGTGAAAGTTCACGTAGAATATTTCAAGCTGAGAGACAAGTAGACATTAGACAACAGTGTATTGTAAGCCATGGGTTACCTTTGTAAACTCACAAAATCTTGTATCTTGTAGGTTGCGTAATCACTTATGTAAGAAATCCAACCACAAGATTGAAAAATCAAACTGAAACTATCAAAGATAGAGCCCACAACTAAACTACCCATTAACGTTTACGATTGCGAGGGGCGATTTGTTCATCTCACTTGGATAAAATATAGGGATCCAACTTGGGGTCAGACAAATATCTATTTGAATATCCAGGTAAACGTGTAAAACATGAAATGGAGTTGTTTGTTAATCCACAACAAAAGTAGTTTGGAAGCTGGCAGCCACTTTTTGACAATGATCGTGGTTTCGTCTTTTTGTGTTAATTTCGGAACCTTCCTTATTGTCGAAGAAAGGGGTGACGGGAGGGGTTTTACCACTCATCCCCTCACACGGCACCTCCCCTCGCTGGTTTCCTCGCCATTTAAATTTCTGTAATTTCGGTCATCTGATTTTAGAAAAATTCCTAGGGGTGAGGGAGGGAGCGAAGGGATGGGGTGGTTACCACTCATGCGCCCCGAATAAGCGCACATCGCGCTTCTCCAATCCGATGCCTTATCTCGAGGCGGATGGGTTGGTTACCACCATCCCTCGCCCCTTTTCGCCTCGCTCCCTCCTCGCTTCTGTAGGCAAAGCTCCTGATTTTTAACAAAATATTTTGGGAGCGATTCTAATGTGTCAGGAAGGGCGAGGAAACCAGCGATTATATGTATTCCATGGCCCCCCCGCGCATCTCGAGGGGGGTGAACGGTACCCCCGCCACCATCGTTTAACCTCGCTGGTTTTCCAATCGCCCTTTCCCTCGACATTTGAATTCGCATATTTTGGAGACCTTCTAGGGAGAAAGCCCCTCGCTACCTAGAATTTTTGAATATTTTGATAACGCTTTTCTTATTGTATGTGTGACCCATTTCCTCGACAATAAGAAGGGCTCTTTTGAGAAGTATTAGGAGTGTAAAAAACAGAAATTCTACGGAGCGAGGGATGGGTGTATCCCCTCAAGATAAGCGAATTTGCCTTGAGATGCGCAACATCGCTTATCTCGAGGGAGATTGGTGTTTACACCCATCCCTTGCTCCTTGCTTCGCTCCCTAGATGGGCTCGTAAAAAAAATAGAGAATACTATGACATATATATAATTATTTGTTAGGGTATATGAAATATGTTAAAAAGAATACAAGTAGATAAATCTATTAAAGATATTAAACAAAGCCAAAATACTAAGAAATAACATGAACATGAAATTAATATATAAGAAGAAAATTAAGGGATGGTTTCAAAAATCGATATATAAGTAGAAGAAATGATAATTAGAAAATAGAAGGTGATTTCAAAAATTAATAAATAATTAGAAGAAAAAAAAAACCTTGAAATTTTTTTGAAAAAACCTCAAAATTTTAAAAAAAAATCCCTTTTTTTTCTTTTTGCAATTTTAAAAAAACGAAAAATTTCATGAAAACGCAACCCTTGCTTTCAGAAGCACACCACCATTTACTGGAAAACGCCGGGGTGGCACGGCTCGACATCAGAAGGGGTGAGCGCAGCTCGACATCAGAAGGGGTGGTATGGCTGGCGGTGGGGTGGTATGATGGTGGTGGTTGTTCATTAGAGATAAGATGATGAAAGACCAATTTTATTAGTGGTGTCCTTACGCACGTCCAAAAAAGGTTATGGTGTCCTTCAATAAAAGTGGCGGTGCCAAAAAATAGTATCAAAGCCCCAAAAGCATTTAAAAAAAATATCTAAAACTTAAAGTCCACAAACTTTTAATAAAATATCATCCACCAAGAAGTGATTCTAGTCCAAGTTTTATCATTCTAGAACATCAATCTCCTCTAACCAAGATAAGCTGTGAAGATTGAAGCCAAACAGATGGGACTAAATTGAATGTCTAAAAAAATTGATGAAAACGGTCAGCTCAAAATTCTCTTGACAATAGTAAATGCAAAACTTACAAATACTATTTCAGTTGATAATGTTACATAGGAAGCATGAAGTCCCAACTGATACAAATTGCAAGTTGTTGACGACTGTACTGTCAGGCAACCAAAATCTTAAGCTTGTAGTGGAGCGGGACAACCAAAATCCTAAGCTTGTAGTGGAGCGGAAGTCAATCATTAACCACAGCTCACCAATGAAGACGAATAAATAAAGCTTAGTTCGACTCTTTATCATCATCTGAGTCGTCACCTTCAGAGGAATTTCTTTCTGTTGCTCTCCTCCACTGGAATTCAATGTGCTATTCTTCTGTTTCTTTCTCTCCTTCTTCTTCTGGCGTTTCAATCTTTCTTTGCAGTTCGCTCTTCTGCAACCTTCAACTTTCTAGTCTTCTCATGTTAAACTCTTCCGCTCCTTTTCTTGATGATAATGAACATCCATCCTTGCAAGCCGATCTTGTTCTTTTCTTCTCATTTGTCGATACTGTTACATACAAAGAAGTTTAGGAAACAAACTAGAATGATGTGTCACAAAATATTACCCCACACGAGAGATTAAAATTACAAAAAAAAAAAAGCTAACCAATCTTGCTCATAACATAAACACATGCAGGATATCATTGGTCCCTTCCAGTATAATGAGGCTATTTTCTGCAATATGCCATTGGCATATGTGCAAGATTCAATGACATATGTACTTGAATATGATCCAATTAACATTGGAATATTTTAGTCATTGTATATAAAGAAAGATATATGGTGATTCAAAAGAACTGACTAAACTCCGCCCTGCAGCAGCAGAAAACGGGTGACGAGCAATCTCACCAAGGGAGATCATCCCTTCAAAAGATACTGTTCGACATTCCAATTCTAGCTTTGTTAAATAACATACTTCATTCAACAATTAAGAGCATCCACATTAATGGCAAAAAAGCTAAGGTTAGACCCTGTGTACTTGCACAGTCGCAGTCTACTAATAGTGCAGTACACTTACATTAGAAGTCCAAAACTAACAATCGATCTCTACATCTTACCACGAGGGTAGTCCATATGCAGACTACTACTCGCATTTACTTCAAATTTTTGTTATTTCATTTTTATTTTCTACTTTTCCCAATGGTTAAAAAGCCCTTCTTTATGTATAGTTTTCCATAAAAGTGTCTGGATTTTACTGCACAGAGTAGTTTCGCACCCCACTAGGACATGCACGGTAAGCATTGCTACTGTAGTGAATGCAATTTGGAGGTTCAACTTTGAATTTTCTTATATATTTAAACGTCAAGGGGTTTTGCTAGTGTCTATGATCCGTAACACGGCACAAGAAATGTGAAAGTGGGTTTTGTATGCACGAGGTTTGGTGATTTGAAGGAATAGTTAATCAAGCATAACATTCAGATCAGTAAAAGATTGTGGTGATGCCCTACTAGCTTTAAAGGTAGAGATATTACAAGTGCAGTCATGTTTACATAAGTTTCTTTATGAAATCTCCATAGCTGCACAACCAATTTAAAGTAGGTCCATGTATATATCATAACCCATAGTGATGCTACTATAAAAACAAACTATAAGTGCCTCAGGATACATGAAACCCTGTAATGAACAAGAAACCCCCAAAAGTATTCATCATAGATTATCCTTCTCACCAGCTCATTTTTTCTTTTGTTTTAAATCCACTTATTTCTTTCTTTTCAAAAACCTCTCAACATGTGACATATGAAACCCAACAACTTCCTTACCATCCTTTAAAATCTCTATCATACTCGAAGGATGACCAGAAGCTGAATGCTAAAAATGTTATCCAAGTCACAAGAGAAGCAAAATTGAACACCCAAAAACTCAAGGCAATGTGGTTCAGCACTTCCACTTCGCAATCCTGGTTCTTCTCTTATATCCAAATCAAACCA